>QTSX02002483.1:0-48662 GCA_014839935.2 Entomophthora muscae | reverse complement strand
CCCACTATGCCACCTCCTTATGGCCTTGTGGCTTTCCTCATATAGTATATTAATCACAATATTCTACAATAAATGATACCTTACTCTTATTATTCTGTCCTTTCCTATTGGACTGTTGTCATCCCCAATTCCAAATACTGAATCCTCATTGGTGCAGTTGCAACAATGGTACCCTTCTCTGTGAGAATGGGGAATACCCAGGTTAAGCTCTCTGGGCCAATCATGGCAGGGCTCAGCCAAAATATAATTGCTGGCCTTGACTGGCTTCATCACAATTGTCCCTACATTGACTGAGATACATCTGTTATAACCCTCAATAGAAATGGGGTGGGCTTCCAGATCTACCCTGTTGAAATGAGCAAGCTACTCCACAATACTGTGTTTGTCAGAATAACAGAAACAGGCTCATACAATTTCAAGGGGGATTCTAGACTTTAATCAATGCTCAGTTGAAGTTATCTGTTATGAACCACCTGCTGCTCCTCCCTTGACCACTTCACCTTCACCAGTACTTGCCGCACTCCTTGAGGAGTATAAGGATGTCTTCAGTGAAACGCTGGAACAACTACCTCCCCCTTGAGAGATCCAGAACGCTGTATAACTTCAAGGGGAGTAACCTAAGGCACGTCCCTTATATTGTCTTACGCCAAAATAAGGTGAGACTCTCTGCCAGCACCTCATGGACGCACTTGACAAGGGCTTCATTTGCCCCTTTCTCTTTCCATACAGGGCGGCAGTCTTCTTCATAGCCAAGAAGGACGGGTCCCTTTGCCTGGTCACAGATTACCACACCCTAAATGAGGTGACAGTTGAGAACAAGTACCCCCTGCTGTTGATTGATGACCTGTTTGACACACTTGCAGGTGTAAAGGTCTTTAGCAATATTAATCTCACTGCAGGGTACAACCAGGTTTGCATTGTACCAGGAGATGAAGCAAAAACTGTCTTCCACACACACTACAGGTTGTTTGAGTGTCAGGTCATGAACTTCAGATAGATCAACGCTCCTTCCACCTTTGGCATGTTGATGAACAAAGCATTTGAGGATTTGATTAGAAAATGTGTGGTTGTGTACCTTGATGACATTATTGTCTTCAGTTAAGATCAAACCACACACCTCCAACACCTCTGTGCTGTCCTCGACACCCTTTGGAAAAATCAGTTAAAAGCTAAACCCTTTAAATGTGAGTTCCTCAAGTCAGAGATGCTATTCCTTGGGCACGCCATCTCTGCTCAAGGGATAAAGCCCAACCCTTTCAAAATCAAGGCAATCACCAGCATTCTACCTCCCACTAATGTGAGCCAGGTGTGTACCTTCTTGGGCATGGTTGCCTACATGCGCAAGTTCATCCCCAACCGTGGAGAGCTAATTGCACTGCTCACTGAGCTCCTGAACACTAAACAGCGCTTCCATTGGACTCCTGTCAGAGATCAAGCCTTTGAGACGCTAAAGCAAAGGCTTACAACTGTGCCTGTATTACAGTTTTCCAATCAAAACCGCCAATACAAACTTGAGACTAATGCCACTAACAAGTCCATAGGGGGTGTACTACGGGTAGAAACCAACAAAGGTGTCTTCCTCCCCGTGGCATAAAAGTCCAGGAAGCTTACTGACTCAGAACAATGTTACCCTATACATGATAAAGAGTCCGCGGCAATTGTGCACTGTGTTAAGAAATGGCGCTGTTACCTGGAAGGGGCTTGTGATGATCCACATGTGTGCTGTTTTGCAGGCAAGGGTTGATTTAGCTTCAAATAAAGATGATATGCTGAAGAGTGACAATGTGTGGTTAGCTGGTGACGCTGTTAACTAGTAGGTAACATAGGGCTGCTAGGGGTAATTAGGGAGAGCTTAGTAGGTAACATGGTCTACTAGGGTAAGTAAGGCCTGCCTGGTAGGTAACATAGGACTGTCAGGGGCAGATGTTGCCTTCATCTAGCAGAAGATATTGGCTGCTTTGGGTTATAGTGCTTCACCTAGCAGGGAACTGTGGCTGTGGGAGGGTGAAGACTAAAAATGCAAGCAGGGAACTTTGTCTGTCTGGGGGAGAGTAGGTTTTGGACCTCTGGCGGGTAACGCGGGCTGCCAGGGAGGGGAAGAGCTCTGAGGGCTCTATGTACCCTAATACGCTTACAGGGGGTCTGTGAGCAAGCACCCTACCTAAAAGACTGGTAGGTTGTCCTTGTTTATGCCCCTATGGGAGCTTTGGGGAAACCCAAGGTGAGCATTGGAGGGTATAGATTTGCTCAGAGGTATCACCAAGGCGGCTTGCTTGGGGAAGCAAGCTGCAGAACTTGGTGTGATCAGGCCTCTGGGAAGTAGAGCTGATTACTCCGCAACTGAAAGACCTGACTTAATCACCTGGGTGAGTAAAGACAACGCATAGACATTGATCTATGGTTGAATGGTCTAAGTGGACTGCCATTTGCAAGGGTCCAGTCAAACGCCAGTTCAATGTAGACTTATGCCTGGGTCTACGAGTTCTGGTAATGGGGAGCTGAGATAAAGAACCAAGGTGGTTCACGGAATTAACAGAGAAAACTAGCAAGAGGGACTGTTTGGTCACAGTGAAGGCTAGTTGATGGACTGATAATTCATATGGAATGGAATGAACCAATATGGTTCAGTGTGTAGAAGGAACAAAGAAGGCACTAGTGAGGATTTGTTGAGGATAAGCTGAGGATAAGTTGAAGGACAAGAAGATTATGATGCAGGACTAGCTGATCAAAGAGCAAGATGGCCAAAGGACCAGAAGTTGGTGCCAGAACTGAGGAGCTGAGAGGATGAACTAGCTGGACTGGATGCAGAGGCTGGAAGAGCTGGTTTTAGTGACTTTTGAGAGGAAATTTAGATAAAAGGAAGCAGTTAAAGAATAATTAAATACTGCTTGATTATGATTAAAAAGGATTGAAAATCATATAAATAAAAACAAAGAGAAGGAAAAATAACCTAAAGTTTGTTAGAACTATATGTTATTTTTAAAAGAGGGATTGAAGAGGAAATAGACCAGAAAGAAGCTGGAAGAAGAACAGAGAAACTGTAAGGGCAAAAGAGCAAATTTTGACAAGAACAACTAGGAAAGGCAAAAGGACGAGCAGCAGGCAGGTTTGAAGTTGTGAAACGTTGAGAGAAACACAGAGAAACGTTGAAAAATCAAAGGGTCAAAATTTGCCTAAGTAAAACATATGTGGAAGCGCTCAAGATTTGCCGGGGAAACGTGACAGGAATTATGGTGGAACCGTTCGAAATGCAGAGCAGTTGTTTACCCAGAGCGAGACAGCCTCGGGTTTGAACCAGGGTCAAGGACAGGTCATCTGGGGAAACTGTTTTGGTAAAACCATTGAATCAAGGCAAATGATTGGCTACAAACTGGAGTCTATTTGATCAGTTTTTAAGGGCTTTAACTTGAGAGTTAAAGCCTAAAAATGAGGAGCAGGAGCAGAAAATTCAGGGCTTTCATTGGCTGAAGTAAGTTTAAAGGTTTAATATATTATAGAAGAAGAAAAACAGGATAGTTTAAGCTTTGAAGAAACAGAGTTCTAAGAGAGGTTTTTGGTCTGAAACAAGGGGCTATAAAAGGGAGAGCTATCTGAGACTCTTCAGGGACTGGATCAAGTGTATTACAAATGCCACAAAAGCTACAGAAGGAGCAGAAGACCAAGGATAGGAAGCCAGAGCTAGGACAGACCGCAGGAGCATAAGATTAGAGCACAGGAGCCCACAACTAAGGTGCAGGAGCCCAAGATCAAGGAGCAGGAGTCAAAGACCAAGTACAAGGAGTCCAAGTATTGGCACAACCCCTTTATTATTCCCTATCCCAAGGCCATATATCAGAAGGTTTCTAAGGGGATCTTCCTTCTGACTGTGAATAAAGCGCCTATTATGACCCCTATCCAAATTTCCCGTGTAAAGAGAGAATATAAGTCCCATGAGTCAATTACCCCATATTTTCTATCCTAGCCCAGGGGATGATGAATACTATTGCCTAGGGTGCAGGAAGTTTACCTCTAGTAAATCTGCCCAGGAAGAGTGGGAGAAGGTGACAAGGCATTTGGAAATGACAAATAGAGGAAGAGAGTTCATTAGGGGAGAGTTTTCAAGACTATTACAGGATTGGTATTGGCCTACAGAAGGGCTGGCACCTTCTGAAGTACAAGTGTACAGTGGAGACGCTTGCTTATTAATTGGGAAGGTACTGGAGGAGTTTGCCCTTATGTAAGCCAAGTATAAGCTACTCACCAACCATTCACCACTGTTGGAGAATGACAACTCCTCCAAGCCGGTCCCTGGCTACAACCCAGGACACATTTTGGGGACTGGTGACCAGGAACCCCACAGGTCTACCTTTCCACCCCGCATCCTGACAGACCACAAATCACTCCAATACTTCAACATGCAGTCCCACTTAACACGCTGCTAAGCAGGCTGGGTCAAACGTCTATCCCCCTATCAGCTGTGCATTGAGTATAAGCCTGGGAAGGAACTTGTCATGGCAGACACCCTCTCATGCCTCTATGTAGCATCCATCACCGGGGATGACAGCTTGGATCCAGATTGGCCAATGCTGTACCTCTGTCCTGAAGCAACTCGTTACAAAGGCCTTAACTCAGTAACCATCTCCAAGATGAAGGACATCAAAAGTTGGTTCACCACCAATGCTGGCAATGTATGCCGCCAGGCAGAGACAGGCAAGAAGATACCCTACATTCCCACCACACAACGAGGCAACACCATATTGCATTACCACCACACCTTAGGTCACATCAGAAGACGCAACCTCTTCAAGATCATGAAACGGAAGGTTTGGTGGCCGTTTATGGACCAAGACATCTTGGATCTCCTTGAGACATGTGTGTTGTGTGAAAATAATACATCTAAGCCTGCACCCCCCAAATCCGTACTACCCATTAAGGCCATGGAGCCCTTCAAACAGTGGGCCCTTGACATTGTTGGACCCCTCCCTAAAGACAGACTTGGGAAGAAATATATTATCACGGCTATTGACTACTTCACCTGTTGGCCAGTAGCGTGGGCAACCACCAACCACACCGCCACCATCATCACTTGCTTCATTGGCAAGGAAATTGTGGCCCGCTTTGGACAACCCAAACACCTCATCACAGATGGTGGCCCCAAACTCATTGGGCATGCCATGAAAGCGTACTGTGCCAAGAATGCCCTCCAAAGAATAGTCATAACTCCATACCATCCGCAAGCCAATGGACGCTTAGAACAGCTAAATGGTTCACTGGTGCAGTTAGTTGCCAAAATCTCACAGGAGCACCCCAATGCCGCATGGACTGAACACTTACCCACTGCTCTACTTATCTTATGAGCAAGAATCAACAGACACCAGGTTCAGCACCAGCGCTTTGGCCTTTGGGACACCTGACAGTCTGGCAGGGGTTGAGCAGGGGAAGTTACAGTCCACAGTTCCCAGAAAACTTCCCCTGTTGATGACTCCATCCCTAGACCAATGGTGTGCTAAAGCCCAAGAAATCAAACACAAACAAATTGAAGGAGGGACCAAGCACCTTGAAGCCAGATATGCTATAGGCAATCCAATCTACGCCCTCAACCCCAATTTGACCAAGTCAGAACCCAACCACCTAGGGCCCTTCAAGATAGCCGCAGTCTATGACAACCACATCTATCAGGTCAAAGATGCCTAAGGAAACACCAAAAATATTGATCACAATTGCTTGCGCCCCTGCTGCACCATCCCCACACAAAGGTTGTTCATGCGGACCTTCCCAGATCTTCTGCAGACTCTGATCCTGGTGTCTGACAACAAGCAGGGGGCAAGGGGGTTGCAACCAAGTCTTCAGACTTGCCTGCCAATGTATTTTACAATACACAGGGGGCGCTCAAGGAGTTGCCCTTTGACGTACCTAATGACATAACCCAATCTGGTGGCAATATCAAATAGTGGGTGCTTCATCCTAATTAGGAGGGCTGCCAATTTGACTTACTGATCCCTGCACAATTTATTCCTCAGCTTTGAACCTTACATGGAACAACACCACTATGCCACCCCCTTGTGGTCTTGTGGCTTTCCCCATATAGTATATTAATCACAATAGACGATACCTTATTCTTATTATTCCTGTCCTTTTTATTGGAATGTTGTCTTCCCCAATACAAATACTGAATCCTCATTGGTTCAGTTGCAACACCATCTTGTAGCAAACTCTTTTTCTCCCTTTATCTTATTTTGGTACTTAATAGTTTTTATCTATTACTTAGTATTTAGCTAATTTTTAATATACAGAGAGTATATTTTACACCTATAAAAGCAGAGAAGGAGTATTTTGGATGGATTAGCTTCAGAGTTTTGCATGACCTAGCTGCTATTAATCAGCCCATTTATTTGTTGCAGATGTGTAATACCGAGGTCCTTTTCGGTCCCCACCTTGTCTTTGACACAGTTAATTCTAGGGACCCATTTCTGACATGATGGCATCATTGCGGGCATCTTAAGATATAAACCTTGTTAGAAAATGCCTGGAATAATGCCATGAGGCCAGAAATAGGTTCCTAGAATTAACCGTGTCAGAAACAAGGTGGGACATCTTTTTCTAATCTACCCATGACCTTTGAATTTTATAATTGGACATGTGTTCTTTTGAGCGTCAAAGTAAACCCCTGTCGAGATATCATGCTCACTGTTCACGCTAGGGTAAGTTGTGATCTTGTATTACTTTTAAGCTGGTATGATTCAGGATGCTGCGCTTGAGACGTTGTTACCCACCTATTGTATACTTAAAATTTGACCAGCCTTCCAGCTGCGCAGCCTATTGGACATTATAAATTCTAAATTTAAATCGGTTTTTAAATCATGGGGTGATTTCTAGGTGGCCGTAACTGGGCTTAAATCATGATGGGCTCAAAAGTTCCGCCCAGGAACGGATTTATTAGCTTATTTCCGACTGTAACAATTGAATCTGGATTCAATAGGATCGCTTATAAAATGTAAGGTAGTGTGGCTTGAAATCAGGGGTTGCTAAACCAGCAGATACGGTAAGCTTGGCTTGTGAGAGCTACTGGCTTTGTAGAGGTAGAGAAACAGTATATGGAAGAAGCTCAAGCTTAGGATGACACCCAACAGAACGCATGTAAACAGGAGAGGGTTGGCATTGTAGTCAAAGAAGAAGTATGGCCACTCGTTGTCACTAATAAGGTTAGCTAAGCCAAGCAACATGCTTACAACAGGTGGACGATAAACGTGTAGGGAACATAAAGCATAACGAGAGGGATATATATAAACATGTGGCTCTGAATGAAAGGGTTTCTTGATAAAAACATCTCCAGGCCCATTATGACGACATTGAAGGCATGCATGGAAACACTAAGAAAGAGCTGTGTCCAACCCAAGTCGGATATCTCATTACTAGCCAGCAGACCCCAGTACACGATGGAAACGACAAAGCTGAGCGAGCAACACGACTGGTACAGAAGAACGTACGCCAAGCGAGGTCCCCAGTGCATACCGTAGCCCTTCCAGCTAGAATATGCCGCCATCTAAAACTTAGCCAAATACAGGAATCAGGTTACCGTCATGTAGGCGGTGATTCCATAGAAGGCGAACCCAGTCAGGTATTTGACAAGCGAGAGCGGAGTGGCTAAGTTGTGGACAATGTCTACAATGAGAACCACATAACAGAAGCCTACCGCTGCTGTCCTAAACCACTTAAGATGCACTGTTGATGGCATGTGGGGCTTGGTGACAGGCTGGGGTTTGAGTTGCGCAACTCGAAGATTGGAATAAAGACATCCCATAGCCAAGTTCGGAATTTACCATTCCTTTTAAACCGACCCTATAGCGTTGGGTTGACTCTTTGTTAGAGGTCCATTTTGATGTTTGATAAATACGCTTCATCTTTTACTGACCAGATACTCCAACCAAGAGTAAGCTAGCGTGATGACATCATTCCTAAGGAATCTGAAACCGCAGTGCCAACCCAATAGATTTGGAACCGATCCAGCCATGAATAAAACCCACAGTGCTCATAATCCCACAGCAAGCTGTTGTTGTGGTGAACGGTAAATATCAGACAAGAAAACCACAGCAGGAGGTAGTATATTTTTTTAAAAAATAACTCTTATTGAAGTCATTAGATGCAGTATAAAGGACTACAGCCTTATGGAAATTGGGGATATGGGGTCAATTTAATGCTTTGTCTTCATTGGTTGCTTTATAGGTATCTGCAGTACACGCTGATTATTGATAAGGTCCTTATAAAGAACAGTCACATAAATGCAGGACTAGATGAAAGCCCCAGGATTTGAGCATGGGACCCCTGGAGCCAAGTTGGAATGCTGCAGGAGGCAGCAGCACCTGCCTTTTTTAAAATATAGCTTTATTAAAGCTCTTAAGCAGCAGTAAAAGGACTGCAGCCTTATGGAAAGTGGGGATAGGCGGTCAATTTTAATGCTTTGTCTCCATTGATTGTCTCGCAGGTACCTGTGGTTAGGGCTGTGTCAGATTTCAGACGGGTGGCTTCTTTTTAGAAAAGAAGCCACCCATCTGAAATTGTTTCATTTAAGAGAAAAATCTGGAAGTTGAATTTCCGGATTTTTTTGAAATAAAAATTATATTTTTTATTTTTCTTGTTTAAAAAATTTAAAATTTGAATTCAAAATTCAATTTAGTGAAAAAATATTTTTTTAATTTTTTTTCTGGCCCGTCCGGAAAACAGAAAGCCATCTAAGCCCTTCTTTTTTATGAAATTTTGGATTCCCCCAACGTAGGGGAATCCATAAGACGTAGATGGGGAAGGGACAACAGACAATTACGGCAAATGCTGCAATTGTCCCTTTTTTGGGCCAACACAGCCCTTCCTGAGGTGAACTCTTTACAACATGCTTTCTGAATATCACATGGGTACCTACAGCTTAGGGCTGCAGAGGATATTAAATGGTTGGCTGCTTTATAAAAAAGCAGCCAACCATTTAAGATCTGGTTACAATTTTTCCGGAATTATACCTGTACACATCCACAGACGGATGTTTTTTTACAAATTTTGTTTTTAAGAAAAATATATTGGTTTCCCTTTGATTTCAAAATTAAAAAATATAGCTATCTAAAGTTGACTCTATTGGTTAGAAATAAATTTTTATTACAAATATATATTTAAATCCGGCTGGTCCAGAAAACAGAAAGCCAGATAATATCCGTTTTTTATTTAAAATTTTGGATTCCCTAATGTCAGGGAATCCCAAAAACAAAAAAGGAGACAGCCTGGATGCAGCAATTATGGCATTTGCCATAATTGTCACGCTTTTAATCTGCTGCAGCCCCACTACAGCTCAATTCTTTACAGCAGAACTCCTCAATAAGATCCTAATGAAGAACAGTCACATATAGAAATAGGGCTAGATGAAAGCCCAAGGATTTGAACCTGGGATCCCTGGGGCCAAGTTGGATGTCAGCAGTGCCTGCCTCTGTAGATCAGTTATAGCAAGCATCAAAAAGGGTAGTGAGTGAGACAAGGGAGGGAGATTATAAGTCATTTATAAAACATTGATCCATGTTGACTGGAATAAATCTTAGAAACATTAGAAAATCAGAACTTGCTACAACACTATCCCCTATAAAAGGAAGCAACCCTATCTTGAATAAAGCACTTAGTGTCAAAACTGCAGGCTCAACTCGCCAGCAAGGTTCCAACCAAGCGGGTTTGTGACCCGCAATCCAATTATACGGTCACCCAAAGCCAGTGTGATGATCCACATGTTTGGTGATTTGCAGGCGGGGCTTATGTTGGCCAAGTGAAAGTTTAGTGACTGTTGTTGAAGAAAGCTGGCTGGAGGACCAGAAGATGATTGTGAAGAACTAGTGGTCCGGAGAAATGAGCCAAGATTTTGCCAAATTGATTTGCCAAAGTGAGAATATGTGGAATATTTTGCCTTGGTTTAGTATGAAAATCAAGAAGGAATGTGGATAGAAGTTTGGGTAAGATATTTATTTATTAAGTTCCTAGGATAGACAAAGGTATGTTGCTATGAGAACAGGATACAAGGTTGTTTTGGTGGGACGTTTTCCTTGGATTTTACTATATTTGTAAATATATGGGGAAAACGTTGAAGAGGTCCAGAAAGAACAATTTAAATAGTATTCTACTATTTAAATGAGTTTGGGTTGAATGCAGGAAGAAATGGTGCTGGAATAATGGACTGGTTAACGCTTTGGTGCGTGAAGAGTTGTCAATTTGAGTGGTTTGAGCTGTGGAAATTATTTTCATAGTTGGATCCCAGTGGAACTTAAGAAATGGTCTATTTCTGTGCTCTGCATTTATTGGTTGATTTCTGGAAGGTTTACTGATGAAAATTATTGTTTGGAAGCCAAAAGCTTAAAGTATAAGCAAGAAAATAGTGTGTTAATACTTTAAGCTTTTGAGAAAGTAAGTATGTAAGCTTAAGTTATTATAGGAAAAGTGAGCGACAATGGTTTAAGCTTATGAAGAAAGCCATTTTGAAGGCGGAACTGTTGGGAAAAGGACACTATAAGAAGGTGGCTGGATGGAAAGTTACGGGGTCTTTTGATGGTCTTTTTGGAGTTTGTTCCAGGTCTTTGAGAGGACACTTCTGGGTCTCTTGAGTTTCTGCCAAGAGGTTTTGGAAGCCTTTTGATCACCAGCAGGAGCTTGGTTAGAGCTGAAGCCCAAGATAACGGAGCAGGAGCCCAAGAATAAGGAGCTGGTTCCTAAGCGCGGTGTGGAAGTTTGATTCCAAGGAGCCAGAGTCCACATTTGAGGAGCAGGAGTTCAAGTCTAAGGGGCAGACGTCCAAGACTTAGGTGCAGGAGTCCAAGACCAAGTACAAGGAGTCCAAGATGTTGTTGGAGGACTCCAAGTATTGGCAAATCCATTTTGTTTCCCCAACCCCCCAAGCCGTATACCAGAAGGTTTTTAAGGGGATCTTCCTTCTGAGAGTGAATAAAAGCCCATTTCAACCCCTATACATATTTATGAGATACATTTTCCCCTTACTAGAGAATGACAACCTCTTCCAGCTGGTCCCTGGCTACAATCCAGGACACACTTGGGGACTGGCAGACAGGAACCCCACAGCCAGACTAGGAATTCAACTCAAATTACCAAATCTAATAACATGAACAGATGATGATCCTTCACGGTGGATACCTCAATTTGGTGCTTGACTCATTATCAGGATCAAGCCGCCCCCTTCTTCCATCCAGCCGTGTGATCACCAATCTTGTTCCTACTATCCTTGATTCACATGAACTATATAATCATTATCTCTCAATAAAGATTATTATCTATCTTCTAAATATTTTTCCCTGTGTAACTTTGCTAAAACAGCACAGTTACAACATTGGTAGCACAGGTAGGCTCTCCATCCTACCTTATCTTGAAAAATTCCGCCTGTTGCCCGCACACGCTGCGGCCAACAAATCCTCAACAGAATTATGTCTGGCCTCCCGCTCAACTGGACTCCGTATACTCTTGGTACTGAGATACCTGATGGTTTTGTCCTCTACCAAAACACGGTGATCCCGCTACCCGCCTTCAACGCCCTGTCTGCCCAAGGGTTCTTTCAGGCACCTTCCTCAATGCAGCAACCAGCTGACAAAACCACCATGCCCACCTATGTTACGCAAAGACTTTGCAGCGCCGCCTTAGAGCCCTTTGCCAGGGCCAACGACGACAATGCTGCTGCATGGATCCAGTCCGCCCAAAGCAAGCTGGCCCAGATAGAATGCCCACAGCAATTCTGGATTGCAGAGATTTCCATTTGCCTGAACCATGACGCTGGCACCTGGTATGACAAGTGGCACAAAGAGCACACTGACAAGAACTGGGACACCTTCAAACAGGACTTCTTGGCAAGGTTTGTGCTTAAGGATACAGCGCTCATGATCATATGTCAAGTAAAGAACCTGACCCAGACAGGCACCGTTAAAGAACTCACCCGCTCCTACAAGGAACTCTGTCTCTGTGCCCCATCTGACATGGTCTTTGACACCCCAGCAACACACCTCATGTACTATGACGCCCTCAAGCCGCACGTGATGAGACATGAACCTGGACCAGGTAACCAACCTGCAAAGCCTGTACTGTGAAGTGGAAAAAGTAGAACAAACATCCAACACTCTACACAAGGCACAGACTGGGAAACAAGAAAGGCCCAAGGACTCCCATCCAAGCAGGCGCTCCTCTCAACCACCTCCTGGAGGCAACGGCAACAACAACAACCACAAACCCACGGGTTTGAATGGGAATGAAAATAACGGCCAGTCAAATTGTACCCATTTCCGTGTCACCGCCACCCAAGGCAACCAAGATGAGGAAAAAGCCCGGGGAGAGCACTAAACAAGCCAAGCTCTCCCCACGCAACTCCTGACTTTCCCAAAAATGAATACTGACCCAAGGACGTGGACCAATGTCCAATGATCCAAGTACCCTCAGAAGACCCGGTACTGTACACCATTGCCAGACATCCCAATAAATTGATGTCTTATCCTTTCCGCTTTCGCAGTTACACAGGCTCAGCACTCTTGGACTTGGGCGCAGATTAAACCTTAGTTAACAGCAGCTTTGTGGATAAATTCAAGCTGGCCACTAATCCTTTGCGGATTAAAAACGTGGTCCTGGCTGATGAACATCACATTGCCATGACAAAAGAAACTGCTCACTTCTCTGTCATGCTTGAGAACCTCCACTCCACCATCCAAGGTCCTGTCATTGACTTCCCTAAGTTTGATATTGTACTGGGGCTAGACTGGTTGCAGAAAAACAGCCCTCACGTAGACTGGGCGACCTCAGTGCTGACCATCAAGCGCAAAGGTGTCAACCGCCAAATCTACCCAGACTCTGTAGATCAACTTCTACAAGACCACGTCTTTGTACGCATCACAGAGACTTTGGATGAGAAGGAAAACCTGAAAGCTATTGACTGGGACTCTTGCCAGTATGAAATCATACACTTCAAGGACCACCAGGACACCTCCACGCCGCAAGATTGCAACATTGTGGCCCGTCACCCAGAAATCTTTAAAGAAGTGGGTCATTATTTTAGAGATTAGGCCATTTTCTAATGCACATGCTGCTCAAGTCGCAGCATAACACAGTTCAATTTTGAAAAAGTAACTAATTACACAATTTATATTTAAAACATTAATAACTCAATGAAAAATTAATATTTTTTCACACTGTAAACTATCAAAATGAAGCTAATAATCTTATCTTTCTATTGGTGTAAAAATTTTAATATGTATACTATGCTCAATATTAAAGCAAAAGTAATTTAAAAGAGCATAATCCAGATTTTATTATATGATTATATCTAATGATATAAAGTAGATCACTTCAAAGCTAATAAATACTCTTTTTTGAATACACAACAGATGTTTTTTATTTGACGAAATTAAAGATAAGATTGAGAGCTTTATTTTCGCATTTTATTTTATTTAAAAAGCTCAATTCTCTAGGATTTTATGATAGTTTGAAGTTAGGATGTTTTTATCACTGTTTAGATTGATTTTAAGGTTCAAGTGAGCTTCGAACCTCAAATTGAGCATTCTTTAAATGGAATTCTTTAATATTTTATCATTTAAAAATATGCGGAAGAGTTACAATTAACTGAATACATCATTTTAATTGATTTGCATTGATTACAAAGAGGATATGATGTAATAATAATGCTTAGCTGCTTCACATATATCACTTGTGCATGAAAACTGGGTATTTAATTAATTTCTGCAAACATAAATTCAAGTTCAAACTATAATAAAAGCTATCACACCATTTCTTTCAGAATGGTGTCATTTAGCTTGGTATATAAGAGCTAAAGTACCACAAAGCTTCTAATCCAAATAACCCAATTCAAAGACCACATTCTGATCATAACTACTCCATCATTAAGGCACACATCAAAGATCTGACTTAATTACAGATTCAAAATACTACCATGTCCTCAGTTAAATTTACTTCTTCCATGCTACCCTTTTTTTCCTTGGGAGCTTCAACAAAAAGAGAGAGAATTGCAATGTTAAAAAAGGCATTCCTCTTTATTGCTGGTGATGATCTTGATAATTTCATCAAGCACTTCCTTACTCAAACTGAATTTGGGAAAGCTCAGTTCCTGCCAACTATTCAAAATCAAAAAGGCAATGAGTTCATTGAAAACTTAAAGGATCTCATGAAATCTTCTCCCCAAAAACATCTCCCAGCCTTGCGATCTCTGGTTACTTCCAGTTACTCTTTAAAAGAGCTTAATGATATGGGGTTTAATATAACCAAAAGTGAGTTTGAATACTCAAGAAAAATAAATAAAAATAAAAATGTAAGCTTAAACAAAAAAAGCCAAAAAAATAATAACTATTCATTAAAAAAAAGAAATAACTAAAAAATAATTAAAAAATTGCTGGAAAATTCTTTTGAAACAAGCCAGTTTACAAAAAAAGTGCCTGAAAAAATTTATAAAGATATAGAAAAAGAGATGAGTAATTACTCAACTGAAATTAAATACACTCTACTTAAAACAAAAAAAGAAATATATGAAAATATGAAAATAAAAAATGAAATTTCAGTTTCAATTTCTACTTACTATAAATTAATCCCTAAAAATATAATAAAAAGTAAAAAACAAACCGATATGTGCAATATTTGTAATTTAAAAAATTCACTAGAAAAAAAGAAGGAAGAATGTGAAAGTAAAAACTTACCATTACCAGAATCTATAGACAATGACTTAAAGACTATTAATCAGCACCAAGACTTTTATGTTCATCAAAATTGTGAATATAAAAAAGATATTAATGAACTAGATGATGAGTCTTGTGTTGTAGTTATAGATTATAAAGAAAACTTAAAGGTTGGAGGTGGTCCAATTGAGACCAATAATTGTTTTTATTCAAAAAAACCAATCTCATTATTAGGGTTTGAATTAGTTTTTAAAGAAAACAATAAAATTAAATATGAATATCATGATTTTTTGTCTCAAATATTATCACATGATTCTTTATTTTCAGGTGAATGTCTAATAAGTCTTCTTAAATTAGATAGATTTAAAAAAATAAAAAATATAAAAGTATGGACAGATAATGGAAATCATTTTAGATCATATGAATTTTTATATTACTTATTTAAAGAGGCACCTAAATATATTAAGGGTTCCATAAAATATAACCGTTTTGTTGAATGCCATGGAAAAAGCATTGTTGATGGTCACTTTGGTGTAATATCAAAAAATTTTAAAGGAAAAAGAAAATGTACTTTATATTAACAACATTAATGATCTAAAAAATATTTGTGAGAAAGAAGAAAGAAGAAAAGAATTATACAATTCATCTTTAACTGGTTCAATTGTTTCCCAAAAAGCATTTTTTTATATTTATGAAAGGAAATTTAGGCCTATAAAAAGAGAGCTTGAAGTTAAAAATCTGCGCATTAATCTTTCATATTTGATGAAAGATGGGAAGTTATATACTTCACCTTTAACATTTGAAAGCTTCTCAGAATATTCTGAGATATTTTATCATTTGAAATCATGTGATGATACCAGAGAAACAAAAATATCAGAAGATGCTAGTAGTGTATTGGGGCAAGTTCATGAAGTAGGGCAGCTTACTAGAGGGTGTATTTTAAATAGAGTTATCAGTCTTTCAAAAACAACAACCTTTTTTTTCTGAAACAAACTAAGAATATTTATGATGAGCCAAAGATAGGGTAATAGCATTTATAGCTTTGGGGCTGCTATTACTCTCCCATGCAACTCATCATAAATATTTTTGGTTTGTAGTAGCACTTAAGATATTTTCAGTAGTACTATAAGAAGCAATTTTCAATTATAAAATCAATGAATTATTTTTTAAAAAATCACCCAAGCCCAAGATCAATTAAATATTTGGGATTGATTGTATTTTACTCTTTCTGAATAATTTGAATATGAATAATGTGATTAAGTTATAAAATAACCAATCTGGCGCCTAGGCATAACAAGAAAAATAATGTCCCAAGTGTTTCCTGGGCTACCCCCTGAGAAGCACATCCAACACTCCATCCAACTCAAGGGGGCTGTACCCAAGGCATGTCTTATCTATTGACTGACCCCAAACAAGGACAACGCCCTGCGCGCCTATCTCAAGGAGGCACTGGAAAAAGGACATACCCGCCCCTCACAGTCTCCCTTTGGGGCCGCCATATTCTTTGTGGCTAAAAAGGATGGTACCTTACGCCTGGTCACAGACTACCACGCCCTAAACAAAGTCACCATTAAGAATTTTTACCCACTGCCACTGATTGACAATCTCTTTGACGCCTTGGGAGGAGCCACTGTCTTCTCCAAGATTGATCTAACTGCAGGCTACAATCAGATTTGTATCAAGGAGGAAGACATCCCCAAGACAGCCTTCCGCACCAAGTATGGTTCCTACAAATGTGTGGTACTCAACTTTGGCATGACCAATGCCCCGTCCACCTTTGTAACCTTCATGAATGAAGTGTTTGCGCCACACATTGGCAGACACACCCTCGTGTACCTGGACAATATTATAGTCTACAGCCCCTTGGTGGAATAGCACCACAAAGACCTGGAGGAAGTCTTTGCAACCTTGGCACAGCACAAACTGTTGGCCAAGCCCTCCAAATGCCAGTTCTTCCTGGAGCAACTACCCTTCTTGGGACACATAGTCTCAAAAGACGGCATCAAACCTGACAGTCAAAAGATACAAGCCATCTTCAGGATGCCACCTCCCAAGGACAAGTCAGAACTATGCACCTTCTTGGGAATGGTAGCCTATGTATGACGCTTCATACCCAACTGTGGCGTCTTGACCACCCCCTTGTCCGCCATAACAGGCGCCAAGTCCAAGTTTGTATGGACCCCCCAACGTGAACTCTGTTTTAGACATCTCAAAGAAAAGCTCACAACAGCTTCCATCTTACAATATCCCAAACGAGACAGAGAGTACCAGATGGAAACCGACGCCTCAGATGCATCCATTGGGGGAGTACTACAAATTAAGAATAGTGATGGTGACTTCCTGCCCGTAGCCTACAAGTTGTGCAAGCTGACAGATGGCAAGTGTCAATACCTGATCCACAACAAAGAACTACTGGCCATTGTACACTGCCTAGTCAAATGGCACTGTTACCTAGAACGGCAGGAAGAATGCATAGCACTAAGCAATCACAAGTCACTCATCTACTTCAAGAGACAAGCAAACCTGTCATGCTGCCAAGCGCAGTGGATGGAAATATTAGAAAGGTTTAACATTCTCATCCAATATAAGCCCAGGGCCGAGCTTGCCATGGTGGACGCCCTGTCCCGTCTGTATGTCCGCGCTTCTAGGGGAGAGAATGGGCTCAACCCAGACTGGCCTCTCCTAGTGCTACGTACAAAAGACAAAGGGTTCCCTGCAGGCACAACCAATATCACTAAAGAAACGGTCATCAAGAATGAGCATCTCTTCACTGACGTATACAGGACTCTTCACAGAAAAATGTCAGATGGCACAACCATTCCCTACATCCCCACACATCAACAAGTTGATACCATTCTTTGCTACCACAGAGATCTTGGGCATACGAAGAGCCAAAATCTATACAAATTCCTAAAGCATAAAGCCTGGTGGCCAACCTTATACCGCAATGTCCAGGAAGTGTTAGAACAGTGTGAGGTCTGAAAAAAGTTTGCCAAAAGCAAAACCCCGCCTAAGTCTGTACTCCCCATTTAAACCCAACTACCGTTCAAAGTATGGGCTCTTGAAATTATGGGCCCCATGCCAGGAAAGTACAATGACAAAAAATACATCATAACAGCCATTGATTTTGCGACAAGGTGGCCAGTAGCCCAAGCAGTAAAGGCACACACCGGCAACAACGTCCGACAATTCATAGGCAAGGAAATAATCAGCAGGTTTGGAAAGCCAGAACTCCTGATAACCAATGGAGGCAAAGAATTGACCTCTAAAGACACCAATGTGTACCTCACCAAAAATAGGGTCAAACACACTGTCACAACACCATACCATCCACAGGCCAATGGATGTGTAGAGCAGCTTAATAGTAGCCTCTTGCAAGCCCTAGCCAAACTCACCGCCAGGAGACCTGAAGACTGGTATAAGCAGCTACTGACTGCATTACTTGTGTGCCAAACCCAAGTGAACAGATCCACCAGAAAAAGCCCATTTGAACTGGTATACGGCACACAGCCAAATATCATTCAAGCATTGACAGGACCCAAACTGGAAATTCCAATTCAAGTCCCTCCTTGCTCAGATCCTCAAGTAGTAGAGGCCAACAGCAAACAAGCAGCCAAAGAAAAGGAACGCTTAAAAAAGACTTTTGTTCCCATCCACAATAGACATGAAGTTGGGGACAAAGTCTGGGTCATGAATGTTGACAAAAGCAAACTACAACCCAAAAAAAGTAGGGCCAGCAATCATTCTAAAGGTAAACAACAATAACACTTACCTCGTGCAAGGGCTTGGGAAATGCAAGTAAGATGAGACCTTACACCATAATTGCCTACGCCCCTGCAAAGCAAGACAGAAACAACAAGAAACTGCCCTGCCTGCCACCAAACAGCAACTGATTCAATATACGCCTGGGCTCCTGACAACCTCCCTGACGACCTGCCCTCAGAGGAGGCCGACCTTCAGCTGGGGGGGTGTCAAAACTGCAGGCTTGACCCACCAGCAAGGTTCCAACTAAGCGGGTTTGTGACCCGCAATCCAATTATCCAGTCACCCAAAGCCAGACTAGGAAGTCAACTTGAATTACCAAATCCAACAACATGAACAGATGGTGATCCTTCACGGTGGATACCTCAATTTGGCGCTTGACTCATTATCAGGATCAAGCCACCCCCTTCTTCCATCCAGCTGTGTGATCACCAATCTTGTTCCTACTATCCTTGATCCACATGAACTAGATAATCATTATCTCTCAATAAAGATTATTATCTATCTTCTAAATATTTTTCCCTATGTAACTCTGCTAAAACAGCACAGTTACAACATTAGTTTGTGATTAGTTACCTACTCTAGATAGAAGGCTTGCTAGTTATCTTTACCTTCCCTTCCCACACCCATAACTACTATAATTGAATGCCTAATCATTGGTATCTACTAGTAAGCTTACAAAATTTGCCAATCCTAACAAATAAAACATCAACCTTTAAAAATTTACAGGATCAGATATTTTTTGCAGCCGGTTGGCAAATCAAGTCTATTCAGCCTAAGCACCAAACATCACTACTTAAATAGTACAGCTGGAACAAGCCTGCAATCACTGCCACTGGTGAAATTAAATCAACCATCCAATCAAACCAACCCATCCTTTCACTTCACTAGCAATGAAAAGTAAAGTTGATATGAATACATGATCAAAAATAAATGCTCTGATTGAATCTTGTTTCAGAAAACTCTGGGTTCACAATAGGAAACCTTGTCTAAAGGGATTGTTTTCTGGCATGCTTACCATCACCATACTAGAAATGAGATTCAGAAAAAGGGGTTTACGCCCTCATATTTATAATTTTATCTAGTGTAGTAAAGACATATGATATTAAATATCAAATTTTGTTGGCTTAGGTTTCAAAGCTTAGTGTCTCAATAGAGAAAACACAAAGAGAAAGCAAAAGGTATCACACGTGTCAGGGACCCACTTAAAAGGGAACAAGTCCCCAATCTTGTAAGCCAAGGCCCCTAAGTTAAGCCCTGCAATAACCAAACCAATAGGAACCTGTAAATTCACTGCCCCCTTTGGCTTTGGATTGAACCATTTCCCTTGCCGCACCAAGAAAGACCCCAAAACAACAGCCAAGCCGCTAAATTCCTTAGGGGATTTGGCGCACACTGTAGATGAGAGATTTGTTCTGGCCTATCCTGCAGATCCCCTGGCTCTGGTTGCCCCGGCCTGGGAAGAAACACTGATTAATTTGGACTATTTTTTGGCATGGTGCTGTCCTCTTTTAAAAACAATCAGAAACACCCAATCAAAAGACGCCACATCATTAACCAGAAAGTCAAATGAATCTGAAATGGTTGGAATGCCTTCCAGCCAATCAGGTGGAGCCACAGAAATTACCCTGGAATCCTCCAGCACCCCTGGCTCTGGCTAGCAAATTTTCTCTCTTAGCCAATTAGATGCAGTACTTGGGGTCATGTGGTTACTCCCTGCCAACTCACCCTCTTTTAACAATGCCAGGGGACTTTGAGTCCCCTGCTTGTCAATTTTCTAATTTATTAAACCTGGCAACAGTTGCCTTATATTTAGTCTTTAATTTTGTTGACTCTGCTTTGGAGTCCTCTTTAATTTGAAGCAAAGTGTTAGTGGTTGTCTCATTGAAACTTACTATTATTAGGGTTCTTTCTGAACCTGGTGGTCTCTTCAAGGTCCCTAAGTACAGTAGTTTTAAACCCTATGGCAACAAGCAAAAATAGCTCAGATCTAAACAAAATGAACTCGGATTTAAACAAAAATAGCTAATTGGTAACCAAAATTGAAATAAACCCAAATCTATTGTAAATTGATATAAATTCATTGAGTTTTAATTTTGTTTAAAGATTAGCTATTTTTGTTTAAATCTGAGTTCATTTCATTTAGATCTGAGCTATTTTTTCTTGTCGCCATAGGGTTTAAAACTGCTGTATAGAGTTAATACATAGCTGTTGTATTTTCTACTTACGCTTTCAAATTCACAGTTCAGACTTGAAAATTTAATTTAAAAAATGCATATAAATCTTATTTTTATTTTGAGATTTCTTTGATTTTTACTGGTTTTGAACCTGCTTTCACATTTACGCCCACCCAAGCCATCCCAGACCGCTACCAAGGCTCCCTAGTGTTCCCTTCCGTTTCCCACTCAATTTTTCTTGTAACTGCCCCACCCACATATAATTCTATAACAGTGAGGCTCAAAATTTGCACTTTTAAATTCCAAATTTTGTGGTTTTTGCAACCATGATTCTCCCTGTCCTAAAACTTATGGTGTTTTCTCTGGCCCCTTTTTTGCTTCTTCTTTGGACAACTTCCCCTGATTTGTGGTATTGCATCTGCTCTTCTGCTTGCCTCATGGGAGACAATCTGTCAGGGATTCTTTCCCTGACTCTATTTATTTTATGGATAATTTGTTTAATGAGATCAAGATACAGCCACACAATACAAAATGTTGGACACCAGTCTGCATCCTAGCCTTGACTGCAACAGGAATCAAACCCGGGACCCTAAGAATAAACCTAGTGTTAGTACAGAATCAACCACTCCACTTACTTTACCTATTTATGATCATCTGATTGATTCAATTTTTGCTTTCAAACTTTGATTTGCTATCAAAAAGATTAATAGTATAAGTGATAACGTCACTTACTGCTCTACCTCTGATTGGCTGTGTAAAGCAAGCTTGACGCTCTGGGACCCGCTTTTTCTATCTTTAGTTAAGGCTCCGTACTTGAATTCCAGATATCTGCTTCTTTATCAACGCTTAATTAAGATTAACATTGTGGCATATTCTTGGCTCTTCTATACACACCACATAACCATGAAGATTATTAAGCACCAACTTGTTCAGCACATGAAACAGGTATTATTTCAATCATAAATTTCATGCAAATCCCCTTCATTTCCCAATAACCACTTAAATATTTCAGCCTTCATTTTGAGGCTATTTCAATGGACAACCATTATCCATTCTACTTGTTCCAACAATAAAGAATTATTTCTATTCTATCTCTGCCCACACATATCTTTTGATTCTCATTTTGAAACCATGAAAGGGATTTTATTCCTGTTCTGGTTTCTAGCTTCCTTCTTGCCTGTGGTGAAAGCCTTGGAGAACCCAACACCAACTACTGACTGGCACAATTCATCCCCAGACAATTTTCACCAGAAGGAATCCCTTGCCCATGGTTGGTTTAAATACCTCTCTGGTCACTGGGGGCGCAAATTCTACTATGGTTGTTATTCCACTCCTCCTCCTCTAGCAGAACCTTTGCTGGTTAGACCCAATGCTTCATTCTACCTGTTAACCTACATGGTGGAATATTATCTGCTGGGCCGCTTCAGCTCTATGCCGGGAAGATTTGCCTACCTAGGACACTTAGGTCATCTTGCCATGATCACAGTACCCATTTGATCAGTAATAGCAGGGCTCAACTTAGGGGCCTTGGCCCACCAGGTAGGGAACTTGTTCCCTATCAAGTGGGTCCCTGACATAATCCCTCTTGTCTCCTGCACCTTCCTAGTGGATTGCTTATCTCTGGGGAGGCTCTATTCAAGAGCTTGACCTGCAATGATTTGGATTTACATGATGCTGATCACACTTTGCCTGCCCCTGTACTGGGGGAGGTGATGATGCCTTCCTTTCTCAGTCTGGAGGGGAATGACTTGGTACTCCTTCAAGTGCCTGAGAAGTTGCCTACTGCTACCACTAGTATGCCCAGGTTGCTCACTGGGCTAGTGCTGATGGGGTTGAATGCCTACTTCCCTCAGTTGTCTCCCTCCTTCTCTCTCTGGTCCCCACTCTGAGCAGCCATCTCAGTACTCCACTGGGCAGCATGCTGCTGGTTCATCTTGCCAAGACAGGATCCAAACTTAGTTAGTTTAGCCTCCCTCTCTTACAGAACCGTAACCATAACAAGGTGTTCAAAGTGCCCTAGGTATGCAACCCTTCCCATAATGGAGCTGAACCTTCCCAATAGATAACACCCTACTAAGTATGTCAACAAGTAGAAGGATGTGTTCTTGTCTAACCAAGGAGGTTTTGGCTGGTGGAGGCAGTGTGGTGAAGCAGCCATAATGGGACTTTCTTCCCCAGTATCCTGAGGGATATTTGAAGCACCTTTTAGCCAAGGACTCTTCCTGGTGGGAGTCATTGGGTGAGGAGTTAAGCCAGTCTTTAGTGTGGGTTAGACTTTCCAGAGCAAGTACCACAGACAGGAAAGGGACTAGAAACCAGAACAGGAATTAACTTCTCTTCATGGCTTCAAAAAGGATTTCAGAGATGAGTGTAAGCTAGCCTAAAGTGGAAAGATGATATTTATTGGTAGAACAAGTAGAAATAATAAATGGAGCTCACTTGAATACCCTATTGGTGAGCTACAGCATTTAAGAGGATAAATGATGATGAGGGGTGTCACGGCCCATACCAGAGTCTGACTGGGCTCCCATAGAGGGACAAGCTGGGCCTGGAAAGCCATGTATACAATAAGCGCAATGTGGACCAGGTAGTTGACTGCAGTGGCTAGAGGGCGCCAACTCCCAGTATGGGGTGCAACCTGGTTGGCCAGCCCCAATACTGTGATGTAGACAAACCCCAACTTACTGAAGACCTGTGCAAGAAGCACATTAGGTAGGGGAAACAGCAGGAATCTCCTTCATTTTAGGTGGAAGATCCAGGTGGTGAGGGTGGTAATACTCCACGTCAAGGGCGCAGGGAGGACAGACAGAGGTTGCTGGAGTATAGCCAGGTGGATGTGGGTAGGCAAGATTGTATTGTGTAGTGGATTCCTGAATAGATGCAAAGAGAATAATTAAATTGGAGCAAAAATAGACAACTACTACAATAATATAATGATTTCTGGGCATAAACTTGCTTTATTAAGATGTCAACAGTGAGGAGGGCTTCTCCTTCTCACTACTTATACTTACTGAAGATTATGTGGCCTTTTGTGCCACCAGGTAACTGATGGCATCAATTTCAGTTGAACTTACAACTTTCACTATAATTTGCGTACTTGGGCCAGGGGGCAGGTGCTCCTTGGCTGGTATAACATGAACCTTTCTTGAACTGCAGCATTACAAGATGCCACAGTTATTTATAGATCCCGCAAGCAATCAAGCGCCCAATTGTGTAATCAAACAATTGCGCTCCTGATGTACCATTTCCTGATAGTTGAGAGGCCCAAATTTGATAGTGGAATCAAAGCCAGGGATTTGAGGATTGTGTGCCTCTCAAATACCGGGCCATTTGTTAGTTGAAAGGGAGGTTTTCTTGCTCTGGGAGATACTTGGTAGGGGTTCTCAAGCTGTAAGGGTTTTTGCCTCTAGGAAGGCCAGCTGATTGTCAAGGGCATTCTGTGCCCTGACAAGGGGCTTTAAAATTAAGTTTCCCTAAATTTCTGGCTGAATGTATTTTTTTACCCATTGGTGTTTGAATATGGGGCTTAATAATATTTTAAATGACCTGATGTATATAGAGGTTCAAGGTAACAGTCAGAAGAACAACCACAATTAAGTGGTGGTTCTGGTTATTATCAGTGTGAGACAAATGCAGAGCCTGGTTAAAATATAGAGCCAGCAGTTCTGTGAGCGGCAAGAGTGGTGCAGGCAGCCAATCAGCATTTGAGCAGTAAGTGATGTGGCTTAGTAACATATCAACATTCACAGAAGTAGAGCCAAAGACAGGAGCAAAAGTTGAATGAATGAAGCCAACATAAATAGGTAATCTATGTTGAACAGTTGAATGAAGACTAACATTTGGCTTCTCTTTAAGATTCCAGGTTCAATCCCTGTCTGGCTTCAAGCCAGGGTTAGGCATGGTGTCCAAAACTTTGTTTTTTGTTGTTTGTGATGATGTATCATACTTAAAATTATCCATAAAATTAAGGTAGCCAGGGAAGAATTCCCTGACAGGGCCGGCAGCTGGTATTATTGTGTCAATCACCCTGATGAGGGTAGTATACACAATCCCAAACAGCTTTCCAGGGTGATTGATTAGGAGGCCAGGTGAGGAGGTGGGCATTGGCTTGAGGGTCACAGGCTGTTCTATATTGAGTTTTTAGGTAGTCAGGTAGTTGAACTTGCCTCTAAACAACTTGGGTGTTGGTAGGATCCAGGAGCCTTGACAGTTGTATCTAACTGTGGATTGTATGTGGGTCAAGGGATCTAGTTCAAGGATCTTTTCTGGGGTGTAATCCTTATATTTGGGTCTCAGAGGGTACTCTGTGAAGTAGACGGGACCAAAGAGAACGCTTGGAGGACAGGAATTTGCGGGCAGGAGAGCGGGATGATCTTGTACTTATTTGATAGATGGCAAAGACAAAATAAGGCAGTAGCTGTGTAAGCCAAAATAACATAACTTTTATTCAAAAATGGCAATAAGTTTGAAGTGCGGGTCCTTGGGTCTATATAGCACCCCACTTCCAAACTTAACATTTTCCACGGGGGTTTCTTCAGGCCATTGGGAAATGTGGGCCAGGAGATCTGGGTGCTTGGGTTCAAAGGCAGAAAATGGCACCCAGGCTAGGAGTTCTTTCATTGGTCAGAGATCTCAAATTGGCTACTTGATTATCTTGCTCTAGAGTTGTGGTCATGGGGTTGGGCCACAGGCCTGTGCCTTCTCCTGGGGGTGACTCTTGATTAGCCGCTGGTGTAGCCTTCAAACTCATGAAGCTAATGGTCAGAATTCTGTTGTCTCCATTAGGCGCCTTGATTGTTATCTTATTTATTGCAATGATTCCTTTGGTTTAGCTTGCTTTGCCATTTGGGCCATCATTCTTGGCTTCAGCTTGTGGAGACTTGACCTCAGGGAAACACAGGCAGGCAGCCCCTTGGTCCTCAGGGCCTGCAGGGATTCAGGGTCAGGCTTTCAATCCTGCTCTTGAGCCTGGGTTTCAAGGGGGAGAAAATTGTCAATCCTGACAACACAAGACATGTAAATAATGATGAAGGATCTACAGTAGTTTTAAAAGCTATGGCAACAAGCAAAATGAACTCAGATTTAAACAAAATCCAACTAGCAGGTTAAAATATACACTCCGTTAACAGGGTTTATTGGCGTTAATAGGCAAAATGGGTCAACACAGCAAAGAAGGACTCACACGCAAAACAAAACCATTCAAAATGCAATCTGAAATACATGGAATCACAAACAAAATGGTGTGAGTTGGCTTTTGGTGTACATATGGGACATTATTTTTCTTGTTATGCCTAGGCGCCAGATTGGTTATTTTATAACTTAATCACATTATTCATATTCAAATTATTCAGAAAGAGTAAAATACAATCAATCCCAAATATTTAATTGATCCTGGGCTTGGGTGATTTTTTAAAAAATAATTCATTGATTTTATAATTGAAAATTGCAACTTATAGTACTACTGAAAATATCTTAAGTGCTACTACAAACCAAAAATATTTATGATGAGTTGCATGGGAGAGTAATAGCAGCCCCAAAGCTATAAATGCTATTACCCTATCTTTGGCTCATCATAAATATTCTTAGTTTGTTTCAGAAAAAAAGGTTGTTGTTTTTGAAAGACTGATAACTCTATTTAAAATACACCCTCTAGTAAGCTGCCCTACTTCATGAACTTGCCCCAATACACTACTAGCATCTTCTGATATTTTTGTTTCTCTGGTATCATCACGTGATTTCAAATGATAAAATATCTCAGAATATTCTGAGAAGCTTTCAAATGTTAAAGGTGAAGTATATAACTTCCCATCTTTCATCAAATATGAAAGATTAATGCGCAGATTTTTAACTTCAAGCTCTCTTTTTATAGGCCTAAATTTCCTTTCATAAATATAAAAAAATGCTTTTTGGGAAACAATTGAACCAGTTAAAGATGAATTGTATAATTCTTTTCTTCTTTCTTCTTTCTCACAAATATTTTTTAGATCATTAATGTTGTTAATATAAAGTACATTTTCTTTTTCCTTTAAAATTTTTGATATTACACCAAAGTGACCATCAACAATGCTTTTTCCATGGCATTCAACAAAACGGTTATATTTTATGGAACCCTTAATATATTTAGGTGCCTCTTTAAATAAGTAATATAAAAATTCATATGATCTAAAATGATTTCCATTATCTGTCCATACTTTTATATTTTTTATTTTTTTAAATCTATCTAATTTAAGAAGACTTATTAGACATTCACCTGAAAATAAAGAATCATGTGATAATATTTGAGACAAAAAATCATGATATTCATATTTAATTTTATTGTTTTCTTTAAAAACTAATGCAAACCCTAATAATGAGATTGGTTTTTTTGAATAAAAACAATTATTGGTCTCAATTGGACCACCTCCAACCTTTAAGTTTTCTTTATAATCTATAACTACAACACAAGACTCATCATCTAGTTCATTAATATCTTTTTTATATTCACAATTTTGATGAACATAAAAGTCTTGGTGCTGATTAATAGCTTTTAAGTCACTGTTTATAGATTCTGGTAATGGTAAGTTTTTACTTTCACATTCTTCCTTCTTTTTTTCTAGTGAATTTTTTAAATTACAAATATTGCACATATCAGTTTGTTTTTTACTTTTTATTATATTTTTAGGGATTAATTTATAGTAAGTAGAAATTGAAACTGAAATTTCATTTTTTATTTTCATATTTTCATATATTTCTTTTTTGTTTTAAGTAGAGAGTATTTAATTTCAGTTGAGTAATTACTCATCTCTTTTTCTATATCTTTATAAATTTTTTCAGGCACTTTTTTTGTAAACTGGCTTGTTTCAAAAGAATTTTCCAGCAATTTTTTAATTATTTTTTTAGTTATTTCTTTTTTTAATGAATAGTTATTATTTTTTTTGGCTTTTTTTGTTTAAGCTTACATTTTTATTTTTATTTATTTTTCTTGAGTATTCAAACTCACTTTTGGTTATATTAAACCCCATATCATTAAGCTCTTTTAAAGAGTAACTGGAAGTAACCAGAGATCGCAAGGCTGGGAGATGTTTTTGGGGAGAAGATTTCATGAGATCCTTTAAGTTTTCAATGAACTCATTGCCTTTTTGATTTTGAATAGTTGGCAGGAACTGAGCTTTCCCAAATTCAGTTTGAGTAAGGAAGTGCTTGATGAAATTATCAAGATCATCACCAGCAATAAAGAGGAATGCCTTTTTTAACATTGCAATTCTCTCTCTTTTTGTTGAAGCTCCCAAGGAAAAAAAGGGTAGCATGGAAGAAGTAAATTTAACTGAGGACATGGTAGTATTTTGAATCTGTAATTAGGTCAGATCTTTGATGTGTGCCTTAATGATGGAGTAGTTATGATCAGAATGTGGTCTTTGAATTGGGTTATTTGGATTAGAAGCTTTGTGGTACTTTAGCTCTTATATACCAAGCTAAATGACACCATTCTGAAAGAAATGGTGTGATAGCTTTTATTATAGTTTGAACTTGAATTTATGTTTGCAGAAATTAATTAAATACCCAGTTTTCATGCACAAGTGATATATGTGAAGCAGCTAAGCATTATTATTACATCATATCCTCTTTGTAATCAATGCAAATCAATTAAAATGATGTATTCAGTTAATTGTAACTCTTCCGCATATTTTTAAAATGATAAAATATTAAAGAATTCCATTTAATGAATGCTCAATTTGAGGTTCGAAGCTCACTTGAACCTTAAAATCAATCTAAACAGTGATAAAAACATCCTAACTTCAAACTATCATAAAATCCTAGAGAATTGAGCTTTTTAAATAAAATAAAATGCGAAAATAAAGCTCTCAATCTTATCTTTAATTTCGTCAAATAAAAAACATCTGTTGTGTATTCAAAAAAAAGTATTTATTAGCTTTGAAGTAATCTACTTTATATCATTAGATATAATCATATAATAAAATCTGGATTATGCTCTTTTAAATTACTTTTGCTTTAATATTGAGCATAGTATACATATTAAAATTTTTACACCAATAGAAAGATAAGATTCTTAGCTTCATTTTGATAGTTTACAGTGTGAAAAAATATTAATTTTTCATTGAGTTATTAATGTTTTAAATATAAATTGTGTAATTAGTTACTTTTTCAAAATCGAACTGTGTTATGCTGCGACTTGAGCAGCATGTGCATTAGAAAATGGCCTAATCTCTAAAATAATGACCCATATTTATTGGACTAGAGGATATATTAGGAGTGCCTATAATGGGTTTGGCGGTATGTACACACCCCGTAATGGAGGTGGCACACAACCTCCACTGCCACACCGTGGATAGTGGATACACCCCGGTTAAAATACTCCCGCCTGCTGGTGAAAGGCAGAATGGTTAGGTGGGAGTGAAGCAGCAGCTTCTTAGGCGGGGCTGCAAACCTGTAGATTCCAGCCAGGACCAGGGCATCCTGGATAGCATGGTCCACTGAGTCATATCCAGGGGGACCTTCTTCCCGTCGAGAGCAAGCTGGGCCTCGTCAATCCCCAGAAGGACCTTGTCCAGGTCCTCCATGCTGGCGCTCATTCCAAAGTAAAACAGGAACCCCAGGTAAACCACCAAGTGAAGCCTTTGCCCAGCAAAGGCTTCCGTAAACTTGCATAATTTATTGTATACTGCGCTTATTTTTTTCTCATGTTTAGTTTTGCCAAAGGTAAGATCCATAGCTTCTGGGACCCCCGTCTCATTGGCACTCCAGGCCAGCTTGAAGTCCGCCAGGAGGATTTTAGTCCTCTTCACGGCTGTTGCATCAGCAACAGCCAGTTTTTCTACCGCGCGCCTGAAGTTCTCCAGCAAGTAGGACAGGGTGTGCTCCACTGGGAAGCAGAAGCAAGGAGCCACATGAGCCCGGCCCATCTCTGGTATATTCTTGAATGGGAGCGTCACCAGGACGTCCCAAACAAGCTCAATGGAGTTTACACAGTAAACTTCACTGAGGTTAACTGGGTCCAGGCGGACCAGTTGAGCATCCTTGTAGGCAGTAACTGCCCACTTGGATGCCCCCTCTTCATGCGTCAGCCCAGCCAATGCCTCCCTGGACATTGGGAATGCACTGTGAATCCTATCTTTGAGCTCCTGCAAGACAGGGGGGCAGGAAAAGCTGCTTTGCCACATGAGTGGCAAAATTTGAGTAGAAGGTGGGGGGAACAAAAGGAACCAAGACCCGGCAGAGTTTGCCTTCAACATCTTCTAAAAAAAAGGTAAGTACTTATGAATTTTTATTAAATTTATTTTCTTAGGTTACCTTCTTGGGTTTCTTCTTTGCCAGAGGCTTTGGCAGGCTTTGGCATCCTTGGTGCAAGCAGTTGTGCGGGCGTCTCAGTGTCCTCCTTGCGGGCCCTCTTGGTGGGTTTGAGATGTGCATACATCTCAGGGTCGTCCAGACAGACAGACGGCGCAGAGAGGGCAAAGGACTTGAATTGCAAGCCTTCAACCACTGTCTTCTTAATGTTGAGTAGGCTCTCTATTGTCTTCTCAGGGGTGTCCGGTATTTTGGTCATGAGTGACTTGGCGGACACCTTTTTGATTTTGTCCCCTTCAAAGACAGCAGACTTCACTTTTTCCTTGACCTTGCGGTCAATTTCTTTGATTTTGGCAATTGCCAAGTCAAGGTCTTTTAGAAGTTTTTCTAATTTGCTCATTGATTTTTACTAACCTTTTCATATGTTTTTATAGCTCTTTCCCCAATAAATTCTGTATTATTTTGATACAATTGCCTCTTTGTTTATTTCTTTTTGTTTTCCCATTTACTACATTATCCCATCTTTTTACCCATTTTGTATATGTTTTACATACATCTCAATATGTGTTGTTTGCTTTGTGTGGCATTGTTTCCTTGGTTACCAATTTATTTTTGGCGCTTGACACAGCCCCTTGTGAAAATATTAACAACGACTTGGTGATCAACTGAATTTGAATTATAAAATTATAGTGTTAATTGTATTTAGATAAAGTTGTTACTGATCCAAATTCAAAACCTTAATGATAAACTTTAAGCCAATCAGGAGCCAAGTGATAAAGTGATTGTTGTGACATAAAGGGTCATTTAATAATTCTTTGATGCATGTGCGCTAATTAATATGATTGGCTAGATGTTTTGCCATTGTACGCCATTGCCGCTGTGGCAAGTTGTTGATGGACTAGTGCTAACCCAGCAGCTGATTGCACACTAGTCCATCAACAACTTGCCACAGCGGCAATGGCGTACAATGGCAAAACATCCAGCCAATCATATTAATTAGTGCACATGCATCAGAGAACTATTGAATGACCCTTTATGTCACAACAATCACTTTATCACTTGGCTCCTGATTGGCTTAAAGTTTATCATTAAGGTTTTGAATTTGGATCAGTAACAACTTTATCTAAAAAAAGTTAACATATTATTTTCTAATTCAAATTTAGCTGATCACCAAATTGTTAATGTTTTCACAAGGGGCTATGTCAAGCGCTAAAAATAACTGTGTTCAGGATCTAGATACACACCTTAGTAAATATATGATTTTATAGAAATAAGCTGAACATAAAGAATAAAACTAACTATAAACAAAGAGAACATGAACAATTGAAATTCAAAAAAAAAGAGAATATAAATAGAAAATGTTTGGTGACAGGGGTTTATTGGGGCGGGGAAGAGTGATGCCTAGTAGGCAGAATGGCGCAGGAAGGAGGACATAGAGGTGGTGCTGGCCTGGGGAGTCTGGGATTGGATGGGTTGGGTTTGCGGGTGGGGGTGTTGGTGGCGGGGGTGGAGGCAGGAGGATTGCGCGTGATGGCCGCCATATACCGCTTGTTGTACTCCTCATTTGACATTGGCTGGATGGGCTGGTAAGTGGCAGTGGCCCAAGGTGGAAGGCGCTTATCCTTACGTGATTGACTGCCCATGTTCACATGGAAAATCATTTGTGCAAACAAGTCAGCCACTATTTGGCAACCAAAGAGAAAATTGTGATCAAGGACCCCAAGATAGAGGTTGTTGAAAGCCTGAAGGCGGCGCTCCCATAGTGTATCTCTGATGTTAAAGAAGACAACATCTCCCAGATGGACTTTGGCGTGGCCAGCTGGGTACACGGATGCTTGGTGCCCGCATCCCTGGATGGCCTCAAGGGCAGTGGAGCTACCCTCCATCTGGTGGCTCAAGAAAATCCAATGCTTTGAATTTGAGCCATCCCAGGAGTTGAGCAATCCACCAAGGATGTGGCTGTATGAGTACCCATTGACAAAATCAGGGTTTGTCCAATAATAGACAAAACCCTTGGTCAACACAGCCAGAAATGCACCAATGAACGTCCCCTTTTTGACCTTCTTCCTTCTGTTCTTGGTGGCGGCTTTTCCTTGCTCACCAAAGTCATCAAAAGCTAACAATAGCTTGTAATAGGAGTGAAAATGACATCATCTGACAGACTAGTCAAGCAACAGACCAGGGTTGATTTGATTGCGTTGTCATATGGGGAATCCTCAGCGCCATCCCATTGGTTGCCGGCAAAATTTGTAAGAACCCTAATTGAAGCCACCTTTCCGTGCATCCAGAGCTGCACCATGCGCTCAGACACCCAAATGCTATGGTGAGCAAGTTGCTTCCAGACCTGGGTCAAGGGAAGCTTGGGGTCCCGCTGGAGGAGGTCGAGCATGATTGGGTATGCCTCAGTTATCTGGGACTCTTGGGCCTTCTTGGGCTTCTTGGCCGCCCCAATCCAATTCCCCCTGTTCATCATGCTATTGAATTCCTGCATGACAGTAGCTTGGGTAAATTGCAATTGGTCAGCAATCTGATCCCAGGACAGACCCTACAGGTTGAGTGCCACAATTTCCTGAAGAATTTGGGCAGTGAGTATTCTGCGTTTGGGGCGCTGGGCGGGGGGAGCTGAAGCCTGATTGGCTGAGGGAGGGGCAGGTTGGGCAATGGCAGGAAGTTGTTCCAAATTGAGGTTGCCATCCTGATTGGTTGGTTGGTGGGCAGCTTGTGCAGAGGTGGGTGTTGGAGCAGGGGCAGCACTAGACGCAAAGTGACTCTCAAACAAGTCAAAGCCATATGGGTCGGGGGACAGTAACAGGTCAGCTTCCTTGTTATCCGCCTCAAAGGCTTGGGTGTAAACAGGTGCCTCCACGTCCTGAGTCTTGCCTCCATTAAAGCTGGCTTGGCTGCTGCTGGCTTGGCTTCTGGTGCCATTGAAAACATTGCTGTTGAAAACCATATTGAAAAAAAACCTAGGATAAAATCACTAAAAGTAGAAATTTTAAAATTCAATGATTTATTTTTATTGTAATCTTGAGCCCATATTTGGAAGGTTCTCAAAACCATTTTACACAAATCAGGAGCCATGAAAATGAACAAAATGCCTCTGTTCCTAAATTGGATTGCTGTTGATTGGCTGTTATACTGTTATTTTTCTATTTTAGGCTGCTCATACTACACATCTTGTGTGAGTTCATTTTGTTTTGTGCTTGTGGAATCTCGCTTCTAGATTGCTCAAATTTTGTTTCACTTTTCTTTCTTCTGTTGGTGCCTCATATGAATCCTGCTTGGATTATAATATACTCTGGAATAGCATCCATCCATTTCAGTTGTTGTGTCAGTTCATTTTGTTTGTGGTTTGAACTACACTGCTTGATGTTTGATATAATTTCGTATGATGGGCTAGTGAAATTTTGTTTCTGGTTTTACATTTCATTTATTAACCGACAATATTTAAATTATTTTAATCCTGAATCTCGCGTAACTTGGATTTTGTTTAAATCTGAAATGATTTTGTTTAAATCTGAGTTCATTTCTCTTGTCGCCATAGCTTTTAAAACTACTGTATATAGGTTCTTTAGAAAAGAACTTTTTAAATTAAAGGGTACATTTGGTCAGGCTGTTTAAACCAAGAGCTGTTAAATAAAACCCAACATGGGAATTTCCATAGAATATATATTTAAAGGCAATCTTTTTAAAGAAAAGGCCTTTATTTAAAAAAGTTATATATAAAATTACCTCTGAAAAGGAGGGATACTACTATAGACCTGATGTTGAGACATTGATGCCCAATATACCTTCAGAGTGGGACCAATACAATGCAAGCATGTCAGGTTTAATGAAACTTGGTCCAAGCATTGACATACCTTTAAATAGTAAATATAAAAAGTATTGTTAAGCTGCTGGTTATTGTTATGGCATTTTTGTATAGTAGAAGTTACATTTCTTTTCTTCATCAGCAGTGATGTCTGGCCCCAACCTCTCATTCAAAAACTTCTGGCTACTGCCAATTATATACCTCTGGGAAGTATATACTAAAAAATAAGAAAGAGAATTTAAGAAGAACCTGTCAGGATACCAGGAGTACTGTGATGCTCCTTCAGGTGAGGTAGGAGCGGATGCAGGTACTGGCATGGCCCACCAGATGATGGGACCTAACTTTAACAGGTAGGAAAGTGTCAGGATCCTCATTTATTATTAATTGCTGCTATTATCTTTCAAGGAAATCAACTTTATTTTATCCTACCCTTGGTTCATAATCACAACAACTTATCCTTCAATCATCTCCCTCCTTCATTCCTTTACTTTTAATGGCCAATTTAATCTATATTAACGGTTAAATTCATGTTTTGAAGCTTACCTTGATCCTTGAGCAATTCTCAAACCACAGACCTATATGTTGTTTAGTTTAAAATCAAGTCCAAACGCAATTACCTTTATCCTTTTGCTTGCTTACACCAGCACTTCAGACCAGGGTTTTCCTGCTCTTCTGCTGTCTTTGCTCTTTCTTTGGCTTAGCCAAATAACAAACTGCTTTCCCGTCTTTCTCCTTTATATTCTACTTAAATTTTTTAAGTTAATAAGGTCCTAACCAAAAGTGTTTGCCTTCTGCCTCCAGTAAGCATTCTAATCACTCTTTTTTAGCCACATTCTCCCATTTCTGCACCACAAAACTCAGATTTTAAATAAAAGCCTGAGTTTAAATCAGTCTCAACTCAAGTTGAGATTGTTTGACTTGCACCCCAAAAAGGTACTTGTTAGGTTTTGTGGCCTGTGTTTCCTCTTTAATCTGTATTCTTGTATCTTTTCATCCTAGTTTCATGATTCCATTTGATTATATCTTTCATCAGTTAGGCAATTTTTATAGTGGTGTCCACACTTTAATTGTCGATAGTTTCAATCCACCAGCTAGTGCTGATCACTTTCCAGACTTAGAAATTGACTTTTCAACTAAATTGTCAGTCATTAAGACTGGTTTTTATTTTGTTTTCTTAGGGTTAATAAATCTCCTTAGTCCTTACTTCACTTCATATAAGCTCTTAGGGGCCTTAGTGCAGTTATTATTGCAAACTTTGCCCACCTTTTTATACTTGACAAATATAAACATTCTTGGTTTAAAGGCCTTAGTATATAATAATTTCCCCCAATCCTTCAGACCTTACAGATAAGGACTTCCTGCCACAGCCCAGGGTCCTGCCACTGTCAAGGCAGAATCAATCAGCCCTGTAAGTTCCAGGTACAGCACTCCAGGAATTGACTACTCTGGCCAGTGGCATCGGAAGTGGGTGGGGATGAGATGGTTGTTTTGGATGTCAGGGGTAGTTCCATTGGGACTAAGTAGGAGGCAGTATTATTGTATTTTCTGTTGAAGATCAAAGGTTATAAAGTTATTTCTCTTCTGTGACAGATTATTTGATAGGGGTCCTTGGGTGCATCTGGGAGAGTGTACCACTACAAGTATTTCAAGGTCTAGGGTTTGTGGTCAGGGTTATGGGGATACTTAGTATAGTGCACAGGACCAAACAGAGTATCAGGAGGACAATAGTAATCAAATGCTTCTGTTTTGTCAACTGGCGCTTGGCTTCCAATCTCTGTGGATGAGTAATGGTGCTTAGGTGATTGCATATGGAAGAGTATCAAAAATATGTAAGGAATCAGATTGGTGAAACAAAGGCTCATAACAACTTTATTGTTAAGAATGACAATACAGAATCTTTCTGATGTTTCTGGATTATATATTCATCCACATGCAGGTGCCTCTGGGCATTCTTTTGTGCTATCTGTGTGATAAGGTTTGATGTATCAAATTATTCTGGTTGGTTGGCTGCTTCATCATCATTTTTGGGCTCTTCAGGAACAGTTGCTTGGCTTGCTGGTAGCCTATCTTTGCCTGACTGGTCATTGTTTCTGGTAGGTTTGGCTGCAGGTGTCATAGGATCTTTTCCAGTTTGATTATCATTTTGGAACTGGCTTGACAGGCATTCCTGAGGCAAAAGAACTTGATTAAAAAGGGGGTTCCTAATTGGGAACCCCAAATTACTTAATGGAGGGTGGGCTTGGTCTGGGTTTACTGGGCAGCTAAAAATAGCCTTCCTAGGCCCAGCCAAACCCATCAAGGCTTGGGCATAGCTTTTGGGGCCCAAAGCGAGGCCCTCAGCTGCCACCAGGGCGGGAATGATTCCTGCACCTGGATTTGCTTCAAAAAGCAAAAATCCAGGTGTGGGCAAATCTCCCCCGCCCTCTAGTCCTGTCTGGTGGCTAGGAGCGGATTTAATTCCTGTCTGGGGCTTCAAAACTGTTACTTTTGTAACACCCACTCTGGTCTCCTCTTGTCTTGGTTGCAAAAAGCGTCTGTGAAACCCCATGTTTTTTTAGCTCTGTTGTCAAGTAATCACTACTTTTCTGTTTCTCATTTGTGCTTTTTACTTGCAGTCTTGGTGCTCATTTTTGCAGCTTGCTCCCTGCCCCCCCCCTTTGCAGATTTATTGGTTTGAAGTTCCAGTGTACCTTTATTTTGGCGGTCTTGATGATGGTGTGGGGATTATTTTCTCACCGATTTCATTTCCACTCTGAAATAATTTACACGACTTTAATGCCCTGAACCTTCTGTTGAGGCATCTTTAAAAATCTTATGGCCAGTATTGATGATTGGGGATTTGGGGATATGATTTGAGGCACAATTAATTCCATAGCTGTGCTGAAAGCTGAGAAATTGGGTTCCACTAGAATTTACAGGTTTATCCCATCCATAATTACAAAGTGCAAGGTCTGGAAAAGAGATAAAAGACAATATTATACACCATGATTACTAGACTATTTAAAGACAGGGTCTATGAAAGGGAGAGTATCCTTTCTATCTCAGCTAAACAGTTAGATCAATATAGAGCCCAGGCATCATAAAACCTACTTCATGATGTCCTTGATGAGGAGAAACTCTAGGGGCACCAAAGGGGGTGTTTTGAAATAGGCTCATCTGATCATGGATCAATTCAGGAGCCAACTCAACCTGTACCCAAAATGGGCATTAAGCAATATTATGCCTACTATCAATGGTGCATGATGCTGCTCCAATATCCCTGCCCATACCAGCAATTGGGATCAACTCCTTCCCACATGATCCAACATGAGCCACCCTTATCTTGAGAGCCACGGTGTACTATCTATTTTCTTTTAATAAAAGTAACCTTTGTGAAATTTTCATTTTATCTTTTATCTTGTTGTAACTTAGCTGTATTGGCAGAGTTACAAGGAGGAAATGCTTGAAAACTATATGATATCTTTTTTGTGGTATGAGAGATTATATAGTTTAAGTGAATCCTTTAGAAGAACATGATACCTGCTGATCAATCACTTGGATTGGGGGGTGGCTTGAACCTACTAATGAGCTAGGTGCTAAATCGAGTTTGCCTCTGGGGTTGGGATTTTTACTGGTTCTTGTTGGCTTGTTTGGGAATCTGAGTCAGCTTCTGTTTTGGCTGCAGGTGCCAGGATAGTTGAATTGAGGGCCAGGGGGTCCTTTGTGTGGAGTTTTACTGGGGGTTGACCCTACAGTTCTGACAACCTTTTTACTAAATGGTTGCAGTACACAATAATGAAGTTTTTCCTGCATTAGTTTTGGTGGAATGTCTTTACAAATCCAGATGCCTAAATATTCAGATAAAATGCTATTCTGAGGTTGAGCCAAAGTTTTGTAGTGAGCAGCTGTTAATACATTTCAGAGGTATTTTTTAGATAGCAATTATTCATTAAAAAAGAAGCAATGTATCTATTTGAATGTAGAAAAACAAAAAATACAAATTAAAATTAAGAATGACCTATATTTGTAGAATTAATGTAATAAATGCTGCAATGTTTTTACAACTGGGTACTATTAGCCATCAAAGGATAGACTTAACATTGCACTAGGGAACAAAATTCCAAAGAGGACAGTCAACACACTCAGTCTCATACACACATTCAGGAACACCATCCCAGGTTTCAATTACCTCGGCAATGACGACACCAATCCTATGTTTCAGGATATCTATCCCCCAGTTCTTAACTTTTCTGGTATCATAAGAACAGACACGGCCAGTATGGCATTTACTAACTCATTAGATAAGAAATATAATAAACTCACCTTTCAAGGGCATACCCAGTAATATAACATGCACTACTGACCCCCTATGCAAGCTGTTAACAAATCCTGGTTAGAACCTACCTGACACAACCCCATAAAAATAGGGTCAGCATTGTGCCCAAAATGCCAAATATGGTCTTGGAAAGAAAGAGCATTAATACCAGGTAGGTGTAAGCGAGAAGCTGGTAAACGATCACCAGGACTCTGGAATGTAACAGTTGGGATATTATATGCCAGCCCCAATAGCCCGCTCAGGCCGCCTCCAAGCGAGTGACCAGTGAGCCAAAGCTGGGCCTTTGGATATGCATCTTGGACATTGCGCAAAATTTCCTAATGCTTTAGTGAATCCCACAGTCAAGTCCCACCTGAGCCGCAAAATAGTATATATCAGGACTTGACTCTTGAAACTTCTTGTCAAGGCAGGTCTGGCTGCAGTTATACCCCTTCTGGTAACAATCACAAACTTTGTGCCAGGTGCTATCGATCCTTGCGCAGCAACAGGAAAACATGAGATTGTCCTAAATATTAGCGCAACACGCAAAGCTTAGTACGTTCAACTTGTCTTTGGTCGAAGTAGGACTGTCTCCAGAGATGATTCCTGCGCTAGTGCCCTTGAGTGCTAGTACAATAGATGAGTTCTTCTCGTCAGCAAACATGTAGCCTCGAACTCCATCTGCTTTCCACCCAAAGCTCTCAAACTAAAAATCAGGACACAAACAAAGAACACCTTACAGGACTATATTTTTTCCCGATATCAAGCCATCCATCAGTTTCAGGCGCCAAATAAGCATCATACGACATCTTGGCTAAATTCAGCACCGTCTGCTGGTCAGTGACATTAGGAAGATTTTGATTTGGTTGGAAGGCGAAATAAGATTGACGGTTTCCTTGAGAGATGGTTTTGTTCCACGGCATTTCTTTGAGAGAATGTACTTTGTGTTCAAAAGTATCATATTCGGAGGGGCTTAAAGCTGAGCCAACGTCAAAGGTCCGGAAAAGATCCTTAATTTCCACTCCACGATGAAATATCTTTTTCATGCGGAACTCAACAGCTGATACCACATTCCCTGTCAAGTACAATACATGAAGAAGATTTACGATCTTTAAATTAAGCATAGGCTTTACTTTCCTTCGTCTGGATTCCTTTGATTTCAAGAATCTAAAATTTTAGTGATAAGCCAGAAATCGCTTTAAAAAGAGGTTATCCTTGTTTTCATTGGATAGTATAATCGAGTACAAAAACCCGAGAGAACTTTAAAGGTTTGCATTTATTTAAGTATAGTTGTTAAACTGACAAAGCTATCTTAGCACAACAAACATTATAGCTGGTTAATATTCGAGCTTGAAATAAGTTCTTCGTGGCTTAGGAAAATTTTCGGTCTGACAAGAAAACGTTATTTTACATTCAGAAGTTTATAGACTGAAGCTGGTTGATGCTTCAATTCGATATTTCAGAAAAAGATAATTTATACCCAAGATAAAACTTTATTTGTTTAACTTGCCTTGATTTACTTGCGTGGACTAAAATGTAAAACACTCAAGCTGTAACTTTTTTGATAAAAATAGGACAATCGATAGAGGTAAGCTTTTGAAATGCTCAAGCCATCAAATATAGCAAACTATAATTTAGGCTGTTGGTATATTCGAAAAACGTAATCACACAGTAAAAACGACCAGCAAAATACTCTTGATTAATGTTAACCTGATATACAGGGTTTAATAGGCGGCGATTAATTTAAGCGTTTTTAGGCGACAAGCTTATAATTTGACATATGCCCTGTGAATAGCATGTCACTTTGCAATTGGAAAAGGACACCGTTAATAAAAAATAGTATCTGGATGGCTAAAATCATGGCTATACAGGTTCATAATGGCATCAATTATAAAAAGAAGATTGACTATGTAAGATGAAAGTAGGAAGATTCTTATAAACAAAATAGGTAAGAGTTGGTTTTTGATTTGAAACTTAGATAATGTTTGGGTTAAAATACTCGCTCAAACTAAAAACCAAGTATCATAAATCGATGGATATCCATTCATATTATGATTTATAACCAGTATCGGTAGTTCAACTTACCACTATCCTAAAAGAAGTGGAACAGCTTATTATTCTTGAAGTAGCCTTTCAGCGTGGCGGATGTCATAGCAGTGACTGTTTAGTCACCCCTTTATGCTAAAAATCCGGTTTTCGCTTGACAAGGTGAATCCCTATACTGTCCAGGATCACCTAATCCTTAATCGGGTTATAACCCTTAAGCTCGGTTTTGGTCAATAAGCTTTGACAAGTTCTATAAATCCAGAGTAAGCAAAGCTTAATCTTTCCCCTGACTTCCATTTCCAACCAACAGGTTCTCTAATCCCTAAAGATTTCTTCCTTTACTTTTAGCCAGGCTCTTATTCTGCTGATGTTCCCCTGTAAATTTAGGACACTTTCAATTATTTAAGTTGCCATATTTTGTCACAGTAAGTTCCATAATGCCAGGTATTGTCTGTCCAAGTAAGAAGGCACAGAAGGCCGGGAAACCTGTATCAAAATTGACCGAGTTAACAGATTTAAACCAAACGGTCAATTGAAAATGGGTCACAGCTGCTCCAGTATGCCAACTGAAACCAGCTCCCCCTTGTAAACTGACGTTGATAAATCAACATAATATGAGGGTCACCCAATATAAGCTCATTAATCAGCATGGTTGTCAGAAACTGGTCACACAAGGGTTCTTTGCAACCTGGACTAGATACTTACTTGAAGATGCCAAAGGAATAGGAGATCAAGACTCAGGTGGTATTGCTTAGTCAATTTTTCTGATATATATTGAATAATTTTCCCTGTTTCAACTCTAAGAGTTGAGTCCTTCTAAATTTACTCAATAAAAATCAATTATCCCAAGTTCTAATTTTAAATTTTAAAAATGCATCCTGTGCTTGGGTTGTTGCGGTATATCCCGTACAATCTGATTCTGAACAGAATCATGTCAGGAAGATGGGGCCCAGCATCTGGAGCTTTGTTGTTGGCGCCGCAAAATGTTAGTTTCATGCCAGCCAATTTTGTAGCTCCTTCCCCCATTCTGGAAAATGAAAATTGTGTCACTTCTCAATGCCCAGAATTCTACGCTGAAGATGCATTGATGCTTTCCCAGGTCATTTATCTTGGTTTACTCTGGTTAGGATTGATTGTTCTACTTAATCCTGGAGTTTCAATTGGAAATTTCACAAAAAAGTACTTGAAGCAACGTTGGTGGTTAATCATCAATTCTATGTGGATTTGGGTGGTAATTCCCCATCATTTAGAAACAGCTTTATATTATCCAGTGATTTCCGTCACATGTTTGGCTTGCTAAATCTGGCAGAAAGATTATATCTACAGTAGTTTTCAAACCTGTTGAGATAAACAAATCAAAGTCAGCTCCAAGTAAACAGATGCCACTTCTTAAATGAAACTAAATATTTGATCAGTGATTCCATGTAGATCAATGAAAATATTGGGATCAATGAGCAAATAATATCAACCAAGCAATATTAGATCAATCACATAATACACAGAAACTGTACAACAAAGTCCAGAATTTGGTAACCAAAAAATACCTCACACCATTCCCAATTCCTATTACATTTACTATGTTTGGATCTGGGCTCACAGAGCATTTTTCACTCAAGTGCAACCTTATACATAAAAATCAGGGCAATAAAAGCTAAATCCACAGCATCTAATTTTAAGCAAATTGTTGCAACTGAGCTATGATAGTCCATTACTTGAAGGTATTTGGTATGACAACAGTCCAAAGAAGGATATAAAAGCAATTTTTAATGATATGATCTTTATTTGTACAATGATTGGATACTTATACCATAGTAAAAGGCTATTAGGTCATAAGAGGTGACAAATATGACATCTGAATGGGGTAAGGACCAGCAGAGTTCCAAGCAGAGATTTATCAATACCTGAAGAAATGAATTCAACCCATACATGATATCGTAAAATGTGCAGTCTGGGTGCTGAATTCTACAAATAGTTAGTCTACTACTTCTTTATATTAATACTATACATGTTGTGGTATAGTGACAGCCTGGGTAAGGACAGAATAATATAAGAAGATAATAAGATAAAACTGGTTTGTTATTTGATATATTAGAAGGTTATATAGGTGGGCCAGGGGAATTATTGCCAAAGGAAAGAGGCACCAAAAGAAGGACTTGTCATATGGAGACAGTGGAAAAATAGTTTTGGAAAGTGTCTGGGCAAGAAAACAACTGGTTTCATACGCCTTGCCAAATGGAGGAAAGTGGCTCTTAAATGCTTCAATTCTATTATTAGCCGCGGAAGTAAAGACCGAGCTCTATGCACAATAAACCCTTAATTCAAATAGCGCTTTTTAGGTGCAATTAAGCAAGTTTACAGGCATAAAATAGCAAACGCAGAAAAACAAGTGGGCAATCAGGCAATCATTATTTTGTCCTTAACATAAACGGACTATGTTTTAGCTGATCCATTCAATAATGCGACACATTATAACATGAATGGGTTCTATATATGGCAGATTGATAAGAGAATGATGCCAGGCTCATTGTGGAGTTATCATGCAATTTTCATTGTTTATCATGAGATACACTTGTAACTAGGTTATTCAAATCATTTTCAGCACTCTCTCTTACCTTTCTCCTTGCCCCATTGCCCTATTGCTCTCTATGAAGATGAAAAACTATGAATCATCTGAAAAGACACAGAAAAGATTTCTGAGCAAGGATGGTGCAGAAGAGGTTCAACAGGTTTTATTATAGTTTAGTGTTATCAGTGGTGTTCATCAATTATCATGTGTGGTTTTTAAGGCTGGCAATAATCCTGAAGGGTTTGAGAAGCTGGAGGTTCAGCTTATCTTGTTGTGAATTGACTGTGTACATGAGATTTCTGCATTCTGGCTGGCTTCTAAGTGTTTGGCAGCCCCTTTGACTTATTCTTGTTTCATCACTTGATCCTTGGCATACCCATTAAAAAAGCGAGAAAATTACTGTAAAAGGGGTATAACAGGTTTAAAAGAGTTAATTTTACCTTTTTAAATTGCTTTCAGGATATCTGGTGTGGTAAATAATAGAGCATCAAGACTGAAAAAAGAAACCGTTTAGTCATTTCACTGATCCATTGGCTTATGATTAATAAGTGTCACAGTAGTGAAATTTATCCCTGGGATGACCATAAAAAAAGAGGTCAACAACAAGGATTGACAAAACTGATAAAAACATAGAAAGTTTGAACCAGATAATTGATTAAAAATTGGTTTTAGCCAGTGTCATTTTTAAACAAAAATTATTTTCTCTTCCCCCTCTGTGTGTCAGGGATATTCCTGACACTAACCAAATTTCTACCCTCATCCTAATTTGGGAACAAAAAGAGAATTTCCTTTCAAATACAGCTCAATATAAGCATAATTTCCCCCACTAAACCAAAAAAAATAATTGAAGTCCAAACAGGAATTAAAGCAAACCAGAATTATTTAAAATCCAGGAAGGTGCCCGTCAGCCTCCTGCCTGCTTGTCTCCCAGAGTCTAGCCTGTCACTGTGTTACAGAAGTAACAAAATCAATGCCCCAGGCAGTAATTGAAACCACGCCACACCGTCAGGCGGGATGAGCGGGTGGCGGGAATTTGCCTGCACCTGGATTTGCTTCAGAAAGCAAAAATCCAAGTGTGGGAACCATTTCTGCCCTGGCTATAGCTGTGGGGCCTGTTCTGGGCCCCAAAAGCTACGCCCAAGCCTGGGTGGGTTTGGCTAGGCCTGGGCAGGCTAATTTTAGTTGCCCAGTGCTCCCAGTTCAAACTAACCTCCATTTAGTAATTTGGGGTTCCCAATTGGGAACCCTTTTTTAATCAAGTTCCTCAGCATCAGAAATGCCTGTCAAACCAGTACCAATATGGTAATCAAATTGGAAAAGACACCATGACATCTGCAGCCAAACCTGCCAGAACCAATGACCAGTCAGGCAAAGATAGGCTACCAGCAAGCCAAGCAACTGTTCCTGAAGAGCCCAAAAATGATGATGAAGCAGCCAACCAAACAGCAGAACCTGTTATTCCAAGCCATGCTACACAAATAGCACCAGAAGAATGCCCAGAGGCTCTTGCACGTGAGTAAGTATATAAGTCAGAAGCACCATAGAAATTCTGTATTGGCATCCTTACCAATAAAGTTGTTATAAACCTTTTTCTCACCAATTTGTTTCCATACCCATTTTTGATACTCTTTCATCTGCAATCACCAAAGCATCAGCACTCATACTTGGGAATTGATAGCCAAGCAACAGCTGAAAAAACCAAAGCCTTTTACTACTATTGCCCACCTGACGTTCCATTTGGCCCTGTGCACTTCACTGAGTATCCCCACAACCCTAATCACAAACCCTGGACCTTGGAAGACTTGCAGTGGTACACCCGCCCAGACTCTCCCAAGGATCTGTATCAAATTGTCTGTGACAGCAGAGAAATTACTATATATCCTTTGATCTTCAACAGGAAATACAATAACCCTGCCACCTACCTGATTCTAATGGAACCACCCCCAACGCCCAAACCAACCATCTCAACCCCACCCACTTCCAATGCCTCTGGCCAGAGTAGTCAATTCCTGGGAGTGCTGTATCTGGCTCTCACAGGATTGATTGATTCTGCCTTGCCCGCAGTTGGACCCTGGGCTGTGGCTGGGAAGGCCCTTTCCTACCTGGTAAAGTTAGGTCCCATCATCTGGTGGGCCATGCCGGTACCTGCCTCTACTTCTCCTTCACCTGCAGGAGCATTGCAGTACTCCTGGTATCCTAACAACCAGTGAGCCACCCAGGACCCTCCCATACTCCCCAACTATTTAGATGCCATCAATGAAGATAATAAATCAAAAATAACCCTATCTAACTGGTTAAAATAGAACCCCTACTCTGCAGCTCTGAACAACATGAGATCAATTCCCAACCTTGACCATCAATCCTGGCCCCAACCAATGGGGATCTGGGACCCAGACCAAATTATTGGGGCCAAACTCTTGTCAAGATATGCCACCCAAGTTAAAGATAGAAACTAAGGTCACCCTGAACCCAATTCTCTTCCTGGTAGTAGCAAATCCAGAACCTATTGACCCAAGCCAAGAATGGCCCACCCAACCACAGATAAGAGAGGAATAAGGGTTTGGCCACCCTCCAACTTCCAAACTCCAAACCTCACAGTCCAAATTCTTGGGCTTTCAATCCCCTGGTTTCACTCCCACTTGCAAATCTTTTCACAGTGGGAGATACTATAAATAAAGGATCCCCTCTCAGTAATAGGTTGTGCTATTGTTGTGTATATACTTCTGGGAAGTATAATAAACAAGATAAAGGGGGAAATTAAGAAGATAATGATACTTTATTTGATATGAATATAGGGTATTATATAGTATCATGAGAAGTCACATACTGTCCATGTACATCATGGTAGTCATGGGGCTTATCCAATTAATTGTTCCTCTTAAGTCACAAGGCTTTCCCAAGTTGTTTTCTGCTTAGGACTCAAAATGTTTGATCCCTGTAATAGATGGCCAAATGATAACAGTGTCACCAACTTAATGATTAGTTGGGGAATTGTTTGGCAAGTCACTTGGGGAATTAGTTTCCCAAGAGGGAGTAATTGTAGATGTTGCAACATCTCCACCTGGGGTGATGGAAGATGGAACCTTGGGAATTTTCTTGATAGTGTTGGGGATTTGGGCTTGGTATTGATTTAGTTCTGTGTTGGGTACAGGAAGTTGGGAGTTATTTTGTGTTGTTCTTGCTTTTTACAGGCGGATACAGTCATGGTGCATATGTTTGAGCTCTGTTAAAGCAACAATGCCTTTGATGAGGTAGGTGTTGTTTGGCTTGACTTCCATGATAATTCCTGGCCCTTGTAATCCTGGTTCTAACTTTTACATGTCATGGTTAACAACCCAAATCTTGTCCCCAACTTGAAAACATTATTGTTGTAGTGGGATTGTTTCTCTTTCCACTCTTTTCTTTTCTCTTGTCCTCTTGGTCCTTCCTGGCGCGCTGTATGTCAGGGTCACTGCCATCTGGTACTTTCTTAGGTAGGGGTAAACATGGTCCTGAGGTAGTACTGACAATGACAGGCTCATACCCATAGACAAGTTCATACAGGCTTTTGCCTGTATTGCAGTTGACTCATTTTCTGCACACCATTAGTTCTGTTGGTAGAATGTCAACCCAGGCTCTATAATTGTTGGCAGATAACTTACTGAGGGCTTCTACTAGGGAGCTGTTTAGTTGTTCTACTCTTCTATTTGCTTGTGGGTGGTACAGGCTGGCTGTGATGTGTCTTATTCCGTTTTTGACAAGATAAATATTAGTGCCAATGGCCTTAAGTTCAGTTCCTCCATCTGTGATCAGGAGTTCAGGTTTGCAAAACTTAGCTATGATCTCTTTTTCAATAAAATGTATCACATCATTTCCTTTGTGTTTTTTTTGTGGTTTGTGCTACAGACCACCTGATTGCATAGTTGATAGCTGTTATAATTTACTGTTTGTCTTTTTTATTGCCAGGAATTGATCCCATAATATCCAGTGACCATACTTTGAAAGATTGTGTGATTGACACTGGTATTACTGATCTGGGAGGTGCATTGAAGTGAGCATACTTTTCACAGACTTTTCATTTCTCCAGTACTTCCTTGATATTGTCTAATATGTTTAGTCACCAGTAGCGTGTCTTAAGGTATTCATGCAAGTTCTAGCTACAGGTGTGTCCCAGATTTCTGTGGTATTACAGTAGTTTTAAAAGCTATGGAAACAAGCAAAAATTCTTCAGATTTAAACTAAATGATTTCAGATTTAAACAAAATCCAACTCTCAGGTTAAAATGTACACTCTGTTAACAGGGTTTATTGGCGTTAATGGGCAAAATGGGTCAACACAGCAACAAAGTACTCACACGCAAAGCAAAACCATTCAAAATATAATCTGAAATACATTGATTCACAAACAAAATGGTGTGAATTGACTTTTGGTGTACATATGTTTACTATGTGAATCAGTGAAAAAATACACCCAAGCGTGGTGTGTCAAAACTCAATCCAAAAATGAAACACAATAGCAACTCACTATGTTAACAAAATCACTCACACAATGTATGCAATGGATTGTAATCATGAATGATACCAAGGTATCTAAAATAAGACACAAGATCTGAAACATAAATTTTAAAAATATTGTGTTGGGTGTTTGAATTTGGCAGTAAACTCTGGGGAAAAGGGTGGATTTTTTTGAGTATTCTAAAATAGATGTTGTAAACCAGAAACAACTAAGAAATAAAAAATCTATAATTGGGATATTAGGTAGGAAAAAATATTAATTGAATATCCATAAACAGATAAAAGCAAAAATTAAAAATAGGGGGTAACTAAATTAAGTTTTATTTAATATTTTATTAAATTCTCAAAATGGAAGAAACACAGCAACAGACTACCATTGCACTCGTTGTGCGCCGCAGTCGCAGTTGCCCCCGCGGGTCAAAGAATAGACTTAGTACAACACAAGTGCCTACTCAGGAGGGAGGCAGGAGAGGAGAGTTCCATAGTGACGCTGCACTGACACAGCCGGTTCAAGGAGCACAAGCTGCTAGGGTGCAGAGCATAAACCCTCAGGTCCCAAAGCTGACCCGGAAGCCAACCAAGGTCACCACTACCAAAATGGTTAGAAACAAGGAGGTAGAACTTACTTCTTATGTGTTTGATGTTGTGTACTGGCAAGAGTTGGTCCTGTCAGCCATGCTGGAGAAGGTGAAGCCTGTACTTGATACTAGCTACCAGTCTTACGTCATTGATGGCAATCAGGAGGATGACAAGGAGCCCCAGTTCTATCAAACCAATGAGGGACAGCTGGTGCTAAAGAAAGTTGCTGCATTTTACACCAAGGTGCCCATGCCCTGTGTTGTTCCCAATCCCAATGAGTTGACCCCTACTTCCAAAAAGCCCGCCCAGAAGCGCATCCCTGACATCAAACACATCATCCTGCTTAAGCTAATGCAGTAACGGGGTATCTACAAGGTGGCCACAGCCATTGTTGGAGTGGATCCCAAATACGCCAGCAAGACCTTCCAAAAATTCATTAATACTGGTCATGTCCTTGCTGCGGAGAAATCCTTGCGCCTGTCAACCATGCTCACCAAGGAGCACAAATGGGCAATCTACCAGTGGATCACCCAGGACTGCCATCTTGAACTGGCAAATATACAGGCCATGGTCAAGTCTGCTTTTGGGATTGAGGCCTCAATTTCCTTTTACTACTGTCATAACTGTGCTGTTTTAGCAGAGTTACAAGGGGAAAAACATTTAGAGGATAGATAATAATCTTTATTGTGAGATAGTGATTATATAGCTATTGTGAATCAATGGATAGCAGGAACATGATTGGTGATCACACGGCTGGATGGAAAAGGGGGTGGCTTGATCCTGCTAATGAGTCAAGCGCTAAATCAAGGTATCCACTGTGAGGGATCATCATTTGTTCATGTTGGAGTGACCAGAGCTGGGGTCCTGCAGGATATGCCAACACAAATCTTTCATCCACTGTGTGAGCTAAATCATTGAGGGAATTTAGTGGTTTTGTTGGGCTTGGTGCAGTCTTTTTTGTGCGACAAGGAAATACAGTC
>QTSX02002482.1:0-49312 GCA_014839935.2 Entomophthora muscae | reverse complement strand
CCTGTCATTCTAATTGAAACTTAGTACAAATCTAATCCTAAGGTTAGTGTGGGGTTCCTGTCCACCAGTCCCCAAAGTGTGTCCTGGATTGTAGCCAGGGACCGGCTGTAAGGGGTTGTCATTCTTTAGTAAGGGTAAATGTATCTCAGAAATATGTATATGGGTCAAAATGGGCTTTTATTCACTCTCAGAAGGAAGATCCCCTTAGAAACCTTCTGGTATATGGCTGGGGGGGTTCAAGAGAACAATATGGGTTTGTCAATACTTGGAGTCCTCCAACAATATCTTGTACTCCTTGTACTTGGTCTTAGACTCCTGCACCTTAGTCTTGGACTTCTGCTCCTATGATTTGGACTCCTGCTCCTTAAACTTGGAATCTGGTGCCTTAGAATCAGACTTCTGCGCCGCGCTTAGCATCCAGCCCCTTATTCTTGGGCTCCTGCTCCGTTATCTTGGGCTTCAGCTCTCTGTATATCTTTAGTGGCCTTGGTATTCCACTTGTATCAGTCCAATCAAGCTCCTGCTGGTGATCAAAAGGCTTTCAAAAAACCTCTTGGTAGAAACTCAAAAGGCCTCGGAAAGACCCTGTCAAAGACCCGGAAAGACCTCCAAAAAGACCCTGTAACTTTCCAGCCAGCCACCTTTTTATAGTGTTCTTTTCCCAACGGTTCTGCCTTCAAAATGGCCTTCTTTAGAAGCTTAAACCATTGCCGCTCAATTTTTCCTATAATAAAATAAGCTTACATTATTACTATCTCAAAAGCTCAAAGTATTAATTCACTATTTCCTTGCTTAAACTTTAAGCTTTTGGCTTCCAACCAATCATTTTCATCAGGAAACCTGCTAGAACTCAACCAATGAATGCAGAGCGTAGAAATAGAACATTTCTGTAGTTCCACTGAGATCCAACTATGAAAATAATTTCCACAGCTCAAACCGCTTAAATTGACAACTCTTCACACACCAAAGCGTTAACCGGTCCATTATTCTGGCACCAGTCTTTCCTGCATTCAACCTGAACCAATTTAAATAGTAGAATACTATTTAAACTGTTCTTTCTGGACCTCTTCAGCGTTTTCCCCACATATTTACAAATCTTGTAAAATCCAAGGAAAATATCCCATCAAAACAACTTTGTATCCAGCTCTCATAGCAACATGCCTTCATCTATCCTAGGAACTTAATAAATAAATATCTTACCCACACTTCTATCCACATTCCTTCTTGATTTTACTACTAAACTAAGGCAAAATATTCCACATTTTCCCACTTTGGCAAATCAATCCAGAAAAATCTTGGCTCATTTCTCCAGACCACTAGTTCTTCACCATCATCTTTGGATCCTTCAGCCAGCTCTTCAGCTTAACCAGCAATCAGACCATCTTAGACAACAAACAGCTCATTTCAGTCTTTTAATATCTTATCAGTCCTCTAAATACTCATTTATCATGACCAGCTACTCATGCATCATGATTTCTGAGCCCTTCAACTTATCCTCACTAGGAAACATCTTGGTTCCACCTGCACAATGAACCATTTTGGTTCCAAACTTCAATATGAACCAACAGTCCTTCAACTAGCCTTATCTGTGATCAAACAGTCCCTCTCACTTGTCTTCTCTGCTGATTCCATGAACCACCTTGGTTCTTTATCTCAGTCCCTGTTACCAGAACCTGTAGACCCAGGCATGAGTCTACATTGAACTGGCGTTTTATTGGGCCCTTGCAAGTGGAATTCCACTTAGGCCATCCAACCATAGATTCTCACAGCCTATGTTGTTGTTTTTACTCACCCAGGTGATTAAGTCTGGGCTTTCAGTTGCAGAGTAATCAGCTCTACTTCCCAGAGGCCTGATCACACCAAGTTCTGCAGCTTGCTTCCCCAAGCAAACCACCTTGATGACACCTCCAAGCAAATATATACCCTCCAATGCTCACTCTGGGTTCTCCCCAAAAGCTCCCATAGGGGCATAAACAAGGACACTGTGGTGATCCACATGTGTGCGGTTTGTAGGCGAGGGTGAATTTGGCTTCAAATTAAGACAATATGCTAAAGAATGACAATGTGTGGTCAGTTAGCAATGTTGTAAACTAGTAGGTAACACAGAGCTGCTAGGGGTAAGTGAGGTAAGCCTAGTAGGTAACTTGGTCTACTAGGAGAAGTGAGATAACCCTATTAGGTAACATGGTCTACTAAGGGTAAGTCAGGGGAGCCTAGTAGGTAACATGGTCTACTAGGGTAAGTAAGGCCTGTCTGGTAGGTAACAAAGGACTACCAGAGGCAGTTGTTGTCTCCACCCAGCAGAAGATGTTGGTGTTTTGGGCTATAGTACTTCACCTAGCAGGGAGCCGTGGCTGCGGGAGGGTGAAGACTGAAATAGCAAGCGGGTACTTTGTCTGTCTGGGGGGAGTAAGTTTGGACCCCTGGCGGGTAACACGGGCTGCCAGGGAGGGGAAGAGCTCTGAGGGCTCAACGTACCCTAATAAGCTTGCGGGAGGTCTGTGAGCAAGCACCCTTCCTAAAAGACTGGCAGGGTGTCTTAGTTTATGCCCCTATAGGAGCTTTGGGGAAACCCAAAGTGAGCATTAGAGGGTATAGGCATGCTCAGAGGTGTCACCAAGGTGGCTTGCTCTGGGAAGCAAGCTGCAGAACTTGGTGTGATCAGGCCTCTGGGAAGTAGAGATGATTACTCTGCAACTGAAAGCCCAGACTTCATCACCTGGGTGCGTAAAGACAACACATAGACATAGATTTATGGTTGAATGGCCTAAGTGGATTGCCACTTGCGAGGCCCCAGTCAAACGCCAGTTCAATGTAGACTCATGCCTGGGTCTACAAGTTCTGGTAGTGGGGGCTGAGATAAAGAACCAAGGTGGTTCACAGAATTAGCAGAAAAAACTAGCAAGAGGGACTGTTTGGTCACAGTGAAGGCTAGTTGATGAACTGTTAATTCATATTGAATGGAATGGACCAATATGGTTCAGTGTGTTAAGGGAACAAATGAAGTTCCTAGTGTGGAACTGGTTAAGGATAAGCAGAAGGACAAGAAGACAGGATGAAGAACTAGCAGATCATGGGATAGGATGGCCAAAGGACCAGAAGTTGGTGCTGAAGAACTGAAGAGTTGAGAGGATGACCTAGCTGGACTGAATACAGAGGCTGGAAGAACTGGTTTAGTGACTTTTGAGAAGAAATTTGGATATAAAGAAGCAGTTAAAGAATGATTGAATACTGCCTGATTATGATTAAAAAAAGATTGAAAATTATATAAAGAAAAAGAAAGAGGAGGAAAAATAACCTATAGTTTATTAGAACTATAAGTTATTTTTAGGAAAAAGATGAGAGAGAAAAAGGACCAGAAAGAAGCTGGAAGAAGAACGGAGAAACTGTGAGAGCAAAAGAGCAAATTTTGCCAAGAACAACTAGGGGAGCAAAAGGACAAGCAGCAGGCAGGTTTGAAGATGCAAAACGTTGACAGAAACACAGAGAAACGCAGAGAAACATTGAAAAATTGAAGGATCAAAAATCACCCAAGTAAAACATATGTGGAAGCGCTCGAGATTTGCCGGGGAAACATGACAGGAATTACGGTGAAACCGTTTGAAACGTGGAGCAGTGGTTTACCTGGAGCAGGGCAGCTTGGAGTTTGAACCAGGGTCAGGAATGGGTCATCTGGATGAACTGTTTTGGCAAAACTGTTGAAGCAAGGCGTTTGATTGGCTGCAACCCAGAGCTTACTTGATCAGGTTTTTAAGGGCTTTAACTTGAGAGTTAAAGCCTAAAAAATGGGGAGCAGAAGCGGAAAATTCAGGGCTTTTATTGGCTGAAGTAAGTTTGAAAGTTTAATATATTATAGAAAAAGAAAAACAGGGTAGTTTAAGCTTTAAAGAACCAGAGTTCTAAGAGAGGATTTTGGTCTGAAACAAGGGGCTATAAAAGGGAGAGCTATCTGAGACTCTTCAGGGACTGGATCAAGTGGATTAAAAAAGGCCACCAAAGCTACAGAAGGAGAAGAAGACCAATGATAGGAAGCCAGAGCCAGGTCAGACCACAGGAGCTTAAGATTAAGACAATGGAGCCCACAACCAAAGTGCCAGAGCCCAAGACCAAAGCAAAGGAGCCCAAGATCAAGGAGCAGGAGTCAAAGACCAAGTACAAGGAGTCCAAGATATTGTTAAAGGACTCCAAGTTTTGGCACAAACCCTTCCTTATTCCCTACCCAAAGGTGATATCTCAGAAGGTTTCTAAGGGGATCTTTCTTCTGACGGAGAATAAAGCGCTTATTACAACCCTTTCTGATTTTCCCGTGTAAAAAGAGTATATAAGTCTCATGAGTCAATTGCCCCATATTTTCTACCCTAGCCCAGTGGATGAGGAATCATACCGCCTAGGGTGCAGGAAGTTTGCCTCTAGTAAATCTACCCAGGAGGAGTGGGAGAAGGTGACCAGGCATTTGGAAATGTCAAATAGAGGAAGAGAATTCATTGGAGAAGAGTTTGCAAGGCTACTCCAGGATTGGTATTGGCCTACAGGCGGGCTGGCGCCTGCTGAAGTCCAGGTATATGGTGGAGACGCTTGCTTGGTGATTGGAAAGGTACTTGAGGAGTTTGCCCTTATGCAAGCCAAGTATAAGCTTCTCACCAACCCTTCACCCCTGTTGGAGAATGATGACTCCTCCAAGCCGGTCCCTGGCTAAGACCCAGGACACACTATGGGGACTGGTGACCAGGAACCCCACAGACACCCTACCAGTCCGTTAGTTAAGATGCTTGCTCACAGACCTCCTGTAAGTGTATCAGGGTACACAGAGCCCTCAGAGCTCTTCCCCTCCCTGGCAGCCCGTGCTACCCGCCAGGGGTCCAAAATCTTCTCCCCCCAGACAGAAAAAGTTCCCTTCTAGCTATCTCATTCTTCACCCTTTTGCAGCTAAATTTCCCTGATAGGTGAAGAATTCTAGCCTGCAACAGCCAATATATTCTGCTGGGTGGAGGCAACATCTGCCTCTAGTAGTCTTTACATCTACTAGCTAGGCCTTACCATCCCTAGTAGTTATCATTCCCTACTAGGACTCTACCTGCAACAAACAACCAAAATTTTGCTTGGCCAACATTAGCCCCACCTGCAAACCAACAAAAATGTGGACTGTCACAGTTAGGATTCCCTGTTCTGACTCTGTGCTGCGCCTCAGATCACAACATCATGTTCATTACCCATTACAAATTTTCCATTGCTTTTGACAAGTTTGGTGAACAAGAAAAAGCCACCACCAAGAATGGAAGGAAAAAAGTCAAGAGGGAGATGTTTATTGGTGCATTTTTGGCTTTTTTGGCCAAGGGTTTTGTTTATTATTGGACAAACCCTGATTACACCAATGGCTACAAGTACAGTCATATCCTCAGTAGATTACCCAACTCCTGGGATGGCTCAAATTCTACCTATCAGGGTTTCTTGAGCCACCAGATGGAGGGTAGCTCCACTGCCCTCAAATCAATATAAGAACATGGGCATCAGGCCTCTGTGTACCCAGCCAGCCATGCAAACATCCATCTTGCCAATGTAGTGTTTTTCAATATTGGAGACACAGTCTGGTAGTGCCGCCTACAGGCTTTCAAAAACCTCTATCTTGGGGTCCTTGACCATGATTCTCTCTTTGGTCAACATATGGTGTCTGACTAACTTGCCCAAATTGTCTTCCATGTGAACATGGGCAACCAATCATGTAAGTGAAAGTGCCTCCTACCTTGTGCTACTGCTGTCTATCAACCAATTTAGTCAATGGCAGACAAGGAAAATAACAAGTGTTATATGGAAGCCATCACAATAAATCCAATTGGTTCAACCCCTGCCACCACCCCCCACCTTCCAGCCCCACTCACTCAATCCCAGACCTCCCAGGCCAGCACCACCTCAATGTCTTCCTTCCTGCGCTATTCTGCCTACTAGGCATCATTCTTCCCCGCCCCAATAAACCCCCTGTTGCCAAACATTTTCTATTTATATTATCTTTATTTTGAATTTCAATTGTTCATGTTCTCTTTGTTTATAGTAGGTTTTATTCTTTATGTTCAGCTTATTTGTATAAAATCATATTTTTTACTATGCCATGCATCTAGATCCAGAACATAGTTATTTTTAGCTCTTTAGACAGCCCCTTGTGAAAATATTAACAACAATTTGGTGATCATCTCAATTTAAATTAGAAAACTATAAGTGTATTGTGTTTATAGAAAGTTGTTGCTGATCCAAATTCAAAACCTTAATGATAAACTTTAAGCCAATCAGGAGCCAAGTGATAAAGTGATTATTGTGACATAAAGGGTCATTCAATATTTCTTTGGTGCATGTGTGCTAATTAATATGATTAGCTGGTTGTTTTGCCATTGTGCGCCATTGCTGCTGTGGCAATTTGTTGGTGGACTAGTGCTCAATCAGCTGCTGGGTTAGCACTAGTCCACCATCACTTTGCCACAGCGGCAATAGCACACAATGCCAAAGCAACAGCCAATCAGATTAATTAGATCACATGTATCAAAGAATTATTGAATGACCCTTTATGTCACAACAATCACTTTCTCACTTTGCTCCTGATTGGCTTAAAGTTTATCATTAAGGTTTTGAAATCAGATCAGCAACAACTTTCTATAAACACAGTAAACTTATAGTTTTCTAATTTAAATATAGCTGATCACTAAAACATTGTTAATATTTTCACAAGGGGCTGTCTAAAGAGCTAAAAACAAGATGTCAATTATGAAAGCAATGTCAACACAAAGCAAACAACACATATTTAGATAAGCGTAAAACATATACACAATAGGTAAAAAGATGGGATATTGTAGTAAATGGGGAAAAACAGAGATAAAAAAAGAGGCAATATTATCAGAATAAAACAGAGGTTATTGGGGTAAAAGTTATAAAAACATATGCAAACTTTAGTAAAAAATCAATGAAATAATTATAGAAATTATTGAAGGACCTTGATCATGCAATTGCAAAGATCAAGGAGATTGATGCAAATTCAAAGCAAAGGTGAATTCCACCGTCCTAATGGCAACTGTGGTAAGTTTGACTCTCTTAAACTCGACTCCCTGGTACTCGACACTTTGTCAAGTACCAGGGAGTTGAGTGCCGCATATGTGAATCTATTAGTGTTTTCAGCTTAACCAATTTTAAGCTAATTTTTACTAGTAATTTAGGGGTTCAAAACCAAAAACCAAGGTTAACTTTACTCAAACTCAACTCTGTTTAATAAATTGGTTAGCTAAAATACCAATTTAAGGGGCAATTTATAAGTAAATTCACTAATAGAAATGAAAAAACCTGTGTTTGACACTCTAAACCCAAAAGTGACCAGTTCAACACTTTTTAAGCCAAATTTTAATTTTATTAATAAAATACTTATGCGCTTATATAAAAATTGTTATTTACTATTATATTTTTATTATTAGTGTCCATAGTTGTTGATTAGGCTCCCAAGCACCACTATACTAGATTTAATGGTACAGATATTAATCAAATACCTCACTTGTTTTACATTATGTCATTCCCAGGTTTTTAGATTAAGTGGTGCCACATAAATTAAGCCTGATTTATTAAGAGATTTCATATGTAATTTATAAAAAACTGAAACTTGACACTTTCTTTGTTTGACTCTATCCACTTGACACCTGATCAGTTTTGGATTTAACTAATCAAAGGCTCAGAATTAAGGCTAAATTAATATGTGACGCACTATGAGTGCCACTCACCCACTCGACACTTTAACTTGGGGATTAGTACAGAGAGCTTCTTAACGTTTTAACCAACACTATGGTAAATAATTCACTCCCAGCTCCTCCCAGCATAACTTAAACACTAATAAACACATTCCCGTTCATTTACTTTTTTAACTTATGTTGTATTTTTTTATTTTTGAGCATACAAAACTGCCTTGCTTTTGGGTTAACTTTTGAGCCCGGTTTAAATTTAAGCAAGTTTTATATGTAAAAAACATAGTAAATTTGATGTTTCTGCTCAACTCCAGCATACTCAACAGTGAGAATTCAGCTTTTTCTGGCTGTTTGACAGTGCCAAACTCAACACTTTACTATGTTTTGAATTTTCAACTCTCAATAAAAAAAATTCCACATAATATTTTTTTGCTATTATAATCTACTACTTTTTCTGCTGCTCTCCATATAATTTTCATATATTTTTTTGATTTTCAATTAAACTTTTACATTGATTTAACACTAAGATGTTATGCTGAACCTAACATCTTTGATGCTTTATCATAAATTCACTTATTTTCTATGTTTTAACCTTTATATCTACACTTTGAGTCTCTATTTTGCTTCTATTTACTTTTTTGTTTTTTATAAATAAAACTTTATTTGCACACTTTTCATTCAACTTTTGCTTTGCTTTACCTCTTTGTGTTTGCAATATCTTCTCAATCATTTTATTTACAATGCTAAACTTTTCTTTAGACAAAATCAAGCAAGAACAGCTAGCAGCCTAAGCGCCAAGCCTCCAAAGGCCCCAAAGAAACTGCCTCCACCCCCAAGCGTGCCAAGAAGCCTGCAAAGGCAAAGTCTCCAACCCCATTTCCTCCCACTCCTCCCCCCTCCACCCTCATATTCTACATCCCCTTCACCTTCTCCCCAAAAATACTCCCCCAATAAATCTGATGGTGATCTTACCAACCACTCATTTTATCACTCAGAGGCCAACTCTGAGCCTATCAAGGAGCGCCGGACCAAGAAGGCAAAGGCTGCCAAGGAGCCCACCTCTTCTTCTGGTAAGAAAAAGGAGGCATTCAAGCAGGCCTTGAAGAATCCTTCCCCTCCCCCCTCCCAATGGCTCTTCCCCTCCTTCTTCATCTGACCCCCAGGATGAGCCGGAGGATTATTCCAAGAAGTTTAAAGCTTCTGGTCATGTGGCTTGGGATCCACTGGCCATCCACAACATTTGCAACATGGACAGAGAGTTCAAAGTTCCCAAGCGCTTCCCCCGGTACTTTCTAATCATGTCTGTAAAGAGCAGCCCTGGTTACGTTGCCAAAAATTATATCTTTAATTGCAACAACCAAAAGCAGCAGACCAAAAGCAAGCACTTTGTCTGAAAGGATAAGTCTTGTGGGCCCCGGTTGAACACCAAGGGCTGGGAGCAAGTAACATTGGAGAAGGGGGAGCACACTTGTGAGCCCCCCAATCATCTAATCACTCAGATAATAAAGTGATACCTTGTTCAAGTAGTACCCACATCCTCTCATCTTTGCGCATCAGATCTGGCCATCAAGGCCCTCCAACATCTCAAACCCAACAATCTCAAGTTGGTACCAACACAGGAGCAGTTGGTCAAATTCATCAGCAATAAGCATATTGCTGCAAATCCCCCTCCCCCAAGGCTTCTGACGTCCTCTCTGAGCTCACGCTCACTCATGAGCTTAAGCAGCTTCCTAGTGGGGAGCGCTTCCTGCTTCATGATGACGGGCCTGCAGCTAAGGACTGTATAATCTGCTACTCAACTCAGCAGAACCTGATGGAGTTGAAAAGGGCGTCAACCTGACTAGTTGATGGTATCTTTGCCACTTGCCCCCCAGATGTTCAAGCAGCTCTGGATGGTTCATGCCCAGATTGACATCCAGGTGATTCCACTTGTGTTCTTCCTTCTTCCCGGGGCCACTGAGTCCATCTATACCCGTGCGTTCTCCATCCTCTTCCAAGAAATTGCCCTTCTTCCTCCCGCCAACAATGATGAATCCAAGAAGACTCCCCCCACACCCGCGCCAACCCACCTGCCTCTGACAAGGACCAGGCCACCCTGGACTTGGAGGAAAAGGCAAGGCTAAGAGCTCTTGGGCCTCGCGTATGCATTATGGACTTTGAGCCTGCTCAGTTCAATGCATTCAAGCAGCTGTTTAGCAGGGAGGTGCAGGGGTGCCACTTGCACTACCGCCAAGCAGTTGCTTGTAACATGCAGGCCCACACTGAGCTTAGTAGGTTGAGCCGGAGGGATACTTCAGACACCTGCATATTTGTGCTGGCACAATTTAGTGCCTTGGCTTTTTTAAAGCCAGAGCACACTACAATGGGGTTTGAGGTGCTCTCAAAGGATCCCTACATAGTGATGCACCCAAAGTTTAAGCCTTTCCTTGAGTACTTTGAGCCCCAGTGGATTGGGAAGGTTGTCACACAGAGGCGAGGCAAGGCCCGTGCCAAGGCCAGCTGGAATGTGTACCGGGCGGCAGTGAATGGTGAGCTCAAGACCACCTCAGCACTAGAGGCTTACCACAAACACCTCAAGGCCAACTTTGGGCTCCACCCAAAATTCAATAAGTTCTTTTCCCTCTTGCAGCAAAAGCAGGAGAAAACCATCTCCAAGCTGTGTGATCTCTCTAACCGTGTCCCCCCACCAAGCCAACAACCTGCTGTACCCTCTTCACCAAGGCCATCCAGGGTGCGGCCAAGCACAAATACAAGGCCTCTGAGCTTAAGCAGCAGCTTGAGCTTATTGCCACTGCCCTCCTGGAAGGGGCCAAGATGAAACGGGGCAAGAATGACGAGGAATAAACTTGCTTGCTTGCTTGCTCGGTTATATGATTTTTACTTTTAACTTATAACTTTTTAACTTTAATTTTTACTTATTAGCTTTGATCATTTAGTTTTTAGTTTTAATTTTAAGTTTTTTTTAACTTGATTAGATAGCAGTAATTGTTCTATGTATACATGGTAAGTTTGAGATGAATATTTATAGTTGGAAGTAAGTGAAATATCTTAATTCTTGTTAATTTCCAAATAAAACATATGATATTCACAGTTGTGCTTATATGAACTATATCAAATAAATATTAATATTTCTTTATATTTTGCATAACTTTATTTTTTGTGTTTATGTTTATTTTTGTTTCATTGGAATTTTAATTTTTACGGCAATAAAAATATTTTTATAATGAAGAGTGTAAATTACATAGTAAAATGAGAAAAAATTGCTTATTTCTCCTTATTTCTATTTATTAAAGATACTGTTTTTATTGCATTTCTGAGCTCTCTGGGGTTACTTTAGTATACCATAGCTGTATAGTCTAATTTTTATTATATTAAAAGCTTTCAGTACATCAAGATCTGTTAATTAAAAAAGTGTCAATTTCCAGTTGTCAATCAGGGCAAAAGCTGAATTCTCACTTTAATATAGTGTCAATTTTAAGGGAGTAAATCAACAGGGAGTCAATTTTAAGGGAGTCAAACTTGCCACAGTTGCCGTCCTAATAGGCAAGAAAATCAACAAGGTGTCTGCAAAGGGGCTCATGACCAAGATGCCTGACACATCAGAGAAGACTGTTGAGTGTGCTCTAAATGTTCAAAAGACTGTGGTAAAGGGCCTGGAATTGAAGGTGTACAATCTTTCTGTGCTGTTCTTCTGGGTTTACAACCCAGATATATATGAACATCTCAAACCTGCCAAGCACGCCAGGATGGAGGATACCAAATTGCTGGTGCAACTGCTTGCGCAAGGATGACTAAGCCTGAAAAAGCCGCCAGCAAGGAGGAAACTGAAGGTAATATAAAAATAAAAATAATAATAAAGATTCTTAAATTCTTACCTTTTTTTAGAAATAATTAATGTTGTAATATGTAAGGTCCTGGCCCCCTTTGTCCCTGCCACATTTTATGCCAACTGCGTCAATCATGTGGCAAGGCAGCTGGCATTGTCTCCTCCTGTTGTGCAGAGCTCAAGGACCAAATAAACAGTTCCTTTCCAATGTTGCAGGATGAGCTCCTGGGGCTAACATATGGTGAAGGGGCATCTGAGTGGGCAGTTACTGCCTACAAGGATGCCCAATTGCTCTGCCTTAAACCAGTGGTCCTCAATGAAGTTTACTGTAGAAACTCCATTGAGCTTGTTTGGGACGTCCTGGAGATGCTCTCATTCAAGAATATACCAGAGATGGGCCAGGCCCATGCAACTGCTTGCTTCTGCTTCCCAATGGAGCACACCATCTCTTATCTCCTGGAGAACTTCAGGTGTGCAGTGTCAAAATTGACTGTTGCAAATACAACAGCTTTAAAGAAGACAAAGATCCTCCTTGCTGACTTTGGGCTGGCCTGGAGGCAACCACCAGAATTAACTCATTCTTCAAGTTAACTTACTGAATATCAACAATTTGTTGACATCCAGTAAGTCAACATTATTTTAGTATTTATCCGCCGGAATTGGGGATTTCCAAAACTAAGCTAATTTTTCATAGTGAATTATTAAGTCAGAATTGCAAAATCAAAAAGGAACAGGCATAATGTCAACACCATATAAACAAAGGCTTATTTTTAAGCCAAAAAACCAGTATAATTTACTATGAAAATGTAAGTTTCTTTGTACTTTTACATTAAGGTCAACTCCAGTAAGTAATATCTGGATGTTGACCCCAAATAAGAATCCATAAAGTTCTTAATAAAATACACAATATTCTAAAAATAACTACTTTTTATATTTCATATTACTGTTTTTATTAAATATATATTAGGATAAGCATTGAACAAAGACATATGCCAACTTTTATAGCATTCTTTGTATTATTTAGATATTTACTGTTATTTTAAACTCACTGAATAAACTATAGCTTATTTCCAGAAGTCCACTTAAGCCAAAACGCATATGTTAAAACTAGAAATTATATATGTATTTATAATGTTGGCTTTGTGTCAAATCAACATGCCACCTAAATTGCAACAAAGGGGTTTTTCTAAGCAAATAAAGTGACATAATTTAAGCAAGATTTAATAAGAGAGTTACTATACAATAGTTTTAAAAGCTATGGCAACAACCAAAAATACCTCAGATTTAAACAAAATGATTTCAGATTTGAACAAAATCCAAGTTGCGCAAGATTCAGGATTCAATTAATTTAAAAATTTTCAGTTAAAAAATGAACTGTCAAACAAAAAACAAAATTTCACTAGCCCATTATACAAAATTATAGCAAATATAAAGCAACATTGTTTAAACCACAAACAAAATGAACTGACGCAACAAGAGAGATGGATGGATGCTATTCTGGAGTATATTATAATCCAATCAGGGTTCATATGAGGCACCAACAGAAGGACTACAATGAAACAAAATTTGAGCAATCTAGAAGCAATATTCCAAAAACCAAAAAAAATGAACTCACACAAGATGTGTAGTATGAGCAGCCTAAAATAGAAAGCTATCAATTTAACAGCCAATCAACAGCTATTCAATTTAGGAACATAGGCATTTTATCCATTTTCATGGCTCCATATTTGTATGAAAAGATTTTGAGAACCTTCCAAATATGGACTTGAGATTACAATAAAAAATCATTAAATTTTAAATTTTCTACTTTTAGTGATTTTATCCTAGGTTTTATTACAATGGTTTTTAATAGTAACATTTTTGACAACACCAGCAACCAAGCCAGCAGCAGCCAAGCCACTTCAATGGAGGCAAGGCTCAGAACGTGAAGGCACCCTTTTATACCCAAGCCTTTGAGACGGGTAACAAGGAAGCTGACCTGTATCTGACCTCCAACCCATATGGCTTTGACTTGTTCAGTAGTCATTTTGAGTCTAGCTCTGCTCCCTTACCCACCCTAGCACAAGCTGCCCATCAACCAACCAATCAGGATGACAACCTTGATTTGGATCAACTTCCTGCCACCAGCCAACCTGTCCCCCTACAGCCAATCAGGCTTCAGCTCTCCCAGCCCAGCACCCCAAATGCAGAATCATTACTGCCCAAATTCTCCAAGAAAGTGTGCAAGAATGTTGCAACCTAGTTTCTAGACTTTCCTGCTAACGTATCTTACAATACACAGGGGGCGCTCAATGAGCCGCCCCTTGATGTATCTAACATTATGGATTAATCTGATGGCAATATTGAATGGCAGGTACTGCATCCTAATTAGGAGCGCTGCCAATTCAACTTGCTGATTCCCGCACGAGTTATTCCTTGGCTTCAAACCTTACATGGAACTTCCCACTATGCCACCCCCTTGTGGCCTTGTGGCTTTCCCCATATAGTATATTAATCACAATATTCTACAATAAACAATACCTTATTCTTATTATTCTGTCCTTTCTATTGGACTGTTGTCTTCCCCAATTCCAAATACTGAACTCTCATTGGTTCAGTTGCAACAGTGGTAGCAGCGGTAGGTTCTTTGACCTACCTAAAACAAAATCCCCCAATAAAGGACAGAGTACAGGCCGTATGGCTACTCCCCAACAAGAGACCTTCCTGCCAATCCCCAAGGGGGACATCCCCAACGGGTATGTCATATATCAAGTCCAGTTAGTTCTCATCAGTGTGTACAATTGGCTCCACCTCAGGCAGTGTGACGCCAGTGTCATCCTGCCCCAGTCAGACCTGTCCCAGAGCATGCTCAACCTTCAACTAGAATCCTTTGCTGGTGATGTTGAGGGGGCCAATTTTATCAGTTGGCTCCAGTCTACTGAAACCCGCCTTTGCATCTGCCAGGTTCCTGAGCCCATGTGGGTTACCACTGCGTCTGGGCGCCTCACAGGGCCTGCCGCTGTGTGGTTCACCAACTGGGCCAGCCAGGAACTTGACGTTACCTGGGCGGCATTTCAAGACGGCGCCAAGTCCCGTTAAAGTGAAACCTTCTATTCCATTGTTGTGGGAACTCCTCTTCTAGAAATCAAGCAAACTGGTTCCATTCCTGAGTACCTTGCTGCCTGGAAATAAGCCCTTGCTGCCGCCCCAGAAGCCGTGACCAACAGGAACACAATGCTACTCACTCTGATTGTCAATGGATTAAAACCCCATATCTGCAAGTGGGTCCCTGTAGGTTGCTGTACCTCTATTGATGACTTCTATAAAGCCATTGTGGAGGCTAACAACCAGGCCTCAATGGGCTTCTGCTGTACCAGTGACGCTCCACCCTAACCACATACAACATCAGGCAATGGCCATAGTCAAGTAGGCCGCTGTCAACCACGTCAGCAGGATAATGGGACCAAACACCCCCGCAAGGGGGGAGCTCCAGCTAGCGCAGATCAAGGACCTGGGAAAAGCCTGGGGGTTGTAATGACAAGAGGCCTTACAACCCCACCTGACCCATCCTCTCAATCCCTGCTTGCAAAAAATCCCTGTGACTACAAAATTCACAAAGTTGAAACCCTGGACGTCTTTCAAGTCCACAGTGACAACCCCATATTACAAGCAAGCCACTCCTCAAATAAAGTAACACACTTGTCCTGGCCCTTCTGTTTCCGTGGGAACACCCACAAATTACTGGTAGATACCGGGACCAACCACACTATGGTGGACCAGGCGTTTGCCAACTCTCATCAATTAGACCAAGTGCCCAGCAGATTCAAAGCTGTACAAGTAGCTGACTCCCACAGAGTGGCCATCACCCACAAGACAGTACCTTTCTCCGTAAGAATGGGGAACATCCAGGTTAAGCTCTCTGGGCCAATCATGGCAGGCCTCAGCCACAACGTAATTGCTGGCCTCAACTGGCTCTGGCATAACCGCCCCTACATTGATTGGGATACCTCTGTCAGCACCCTCAACAGAAATGGGGTGAGGTTCCAGATTTACCCTGTGGAAATGAGCAAGTTACTCCATGATACTGTTTTTGTCAGAATAACGGAGACAGGCTCATATGATTTTGAGGGAGGGACACTAGACTTTAACCAATGCTCAGTCAAATTTATCTGTGCTGAACTGCCAGCAGTACCTCCCTTGACATCTTCACCATCACCAGCGCTTGTGGCACTGCTCAAGGAGTACAAGGACGTATTCAGTGAGACACTTGAACAACTACCTCCTCCCCGGGAGATCCAGCACGCTGTACAACTTCAAGGATCCTTACCCAAAGCACAATCATTATACCGTCTCACACCAAAGGAAGATGAGACCCTCTGCCAGCACCTTGTGGACGCGCTTGATAAGGGCTTCATTTGCCCCTTGCTCTCTCCATACGGGGCAGCAGTCTTCTTTGTAGCCAAGAAGGATGGGTCCCTTTGCCTGATCACAGACTACCACGCCCTAAATGAGGTGACAGTTAAGAACAAGTACCCCCTGCCGCTGATTGCAACCTGTTTGATACACTTGCAGGTGCAAAGGTCTTTAGCAAGATTGATCTCACTGCAGGGTACAACCAGGTCCGCATTGCACCAGGGGATGAGGCAAAAACTGCCTTCTGCACACGCTACGGGTTGTTTGAGTGTCATGTCATGAACTTTGGAATGACCAACACTCCCTTCACCTTTGCCATGTTGATGAACAAAGCATTCAAGGAACTGATTGGAAAATATGTGGTTGTGTACCTTGACAACATTATTGTCTTCAGCCAAGATTAAACCACACACCTTCAACACCTCTGTGCTGTTCTTGACACCCTTAGGAAAAACCAGCTAAAAGCTAAACCCTCCAAATGTGAGTTCCTCAAGTCAGAGCTACTATTTCTTGGGCACACCATCTCTGCTCAAGTAATAAAGCCCAACCCTGCCAAAATCAAGGCAATCACCAGAATGCTGCCCCCCACCAATGTGGGCCAAGTGCAAACATTCCTAGGCATGGTTGCCTACATGCACAAGTTCACCCCCAACTGCAGGGAACTAATCACACCTCTCACTGAGCTCCTCAATACCAAGCAGCGCTTCCATTGGACCCCTGTCAGAGATCAAGCCTTTGAGACGTTGAAGCAAAGGCTCACAACCGCACAGGTGCTGCAGTTCCCCAATTGAAACCAACAGTAAAAACTAGAGACCAATGCCTCTGACAGGGCCATAGGGGGCGTGCTAAGGGTAGAAACTGAGGATGGCGTCTTTCTCCCTGTGGCCTATGAGTCCAGGAAACTTACTGACTCAGAACAACACTACCCTATCCATGATAAAGAATTTGCAGTCATTGTACACTGCGTTGAGAAGTGACACTGTTACCTGGAAGGTGATACCTTCCCACCCCGCGTTCTGACAGACCACAAGTCACTTCAGTACTTCAACACACAGTCTCGCCTGACGCGCCGCCAAGCAGGATGGGTGGAGCGCCTATCCCCTTATCAGAACCCATTGAGTACAAACCTGGGAAGGAACTTGTCACAACTGATGCTCTTTTGCAACTCTACATAGTGTCTATCACTGGGGACAATGGTTTAGATCCAGATTGGCCCATGCTCTACCTCCGCCCTGAGGCGACCTGCTACAAGGGCCTTAACTTGGTTGCCATCTCCAAGTTAAAGGACAACAAAATTCAGTTCACCACCAATGCTTGTAACGTCTGCCACTGGGCAGAGACAGGTGAGAAGACGCCTTACATTCCCACCACGCAACAAGGGGACACAATATTGAACTACCACTGAACCCTGGGTCACATCAGAGGGGGTAACCTCTTCAAGATCATGAAACATAAGGTTTGGTGGCCGCGCATGCGTCAAGACAACTTGGACCTCCTCAAAATGTGCGTGTTGTGCAAAAAGAAAACGTCCAAACCTGCACCCCCAAGTCTGTCCTGCCCATTGAGGCCATGGAACTCTTTGAGCAGTGGGCCCTCAATATAGTGGGGCCACTTACCAAAGACAAACTGGGAAAGAAGTACATTATCACTGCCATTGACTACTTCACTTGTTGGCCAGTGGCCTGGGCAACAACCAACCACACTGCCACCACTATTACCTGCTTTATTGGCAAAGAAATTGTGGCCCGCTTTGGGCAACCAAAACGTCTCATCACAGATGGAGGTCCCAAACTAGTTGGGCGTGTCATGAAAGCATACTGCGCCAAGAACGCACTCCAATGTATAGTTACAACCCCCTACCATCCTCAAGCCAATGGACATGTGGAACGGTTAAATGGCTCACTGGTTCAATTAATTGCCAAACTCTCACAAGAGCACCCTAACACCGCGTGGACTGAACACCTGCCCAACTCTCTACTCATCCTTTGAGAAAGGATCAACAGGGGCACAGGGTTCAGCCCCAGTACCTTGGCCTTTGGAACACCTGACAGCCTGACCAGGGTTGAACAGGGAAAGCTACGGTCCAAGGTTCCTGACAAGCCTCCCCTGGTAACAACTCCATCCCTAGACCAATGGCGTTCCAAAGCCCAGGAAATCAAACACAAGCGGATTGCAGGAGGGACAAAGCACCTCAAAGCTAGATACGCTGTAGGTGACCCCGTCTACACCCTCAATCCCAATTCTGCCAAGTTGAAACCCAACCACCTAGGGCCCTTCAAGATAGCTGCAGTCTATGAAAATCACACCTAACATCTTGAGGATGCCCAAGGGAACACCAAGAAGCTTCACCATGATTGCTTGCGCCCCTGCTGCGCCATCCCCACACAAAGGTTGTTTATGCGGACCTTCCCAGACCTTCCGCAGACTTCAGTCCTGGTGTCTGACATCAAGCAGGGGGCAAGGGGGGTGTTGCAACTGAGTTTCCTGACTTGCCTGCTAACGTATCTAACATTATGGATGAATCTGATGGCAATATCAAATGGCAGGTACTTCATCCTAATTAGGAGCGCTGCCAATTTGACTTGCTGATTCCCGCACGAGTTATTCCTTGGCTTCAAACCTTACATGGAAATTCCCACTATGCCACCCCCTTGTGGCTTTCCCCATATAGTATATTAATCACAATATTCTACAATAAACAATACCTTATTCTTATTATTCTGTCCTTTCTATTTGACTGTTGTCTTCCCCAATTCCAAATACTGAACTCTCATTGGTTCAGTTGCAGCAAGAACCTACAGGGTCTGTCCCAGGATCAGATTGCTGACCAATTGAAATTTATTTAAGCCACCTTAATGTGGGAATTCAACAATTTAGTGAATAAGGGAAACCTGATTGGGACAGCCAAGAAGCCAAAGAAGACCCCCAAGTCCCAAATCAAAGAGGCCTATCCAATCATGCTTGACCTCCTGCAGCAGGACCCCAAGCTTCCCCTGAACCAGGTCCGCAAACAACTTGCACACCACAACATATGGGTCTCCAAGCGCATGGTGCAGCTCTGGATGCACGGAAAGGTGGCTTCAATATGGATTCTTACTAATGTTGCCAGAAACTAATGGGATGGGGCTGAGGATTCACTGTATGATTATGCCATTGAATCCACCCTGGTTCAATGCCTGACTAGTCTAAAAGATGACATCATGTTTGTCTTTTACTACAAGTTATCAATTGTGTTTGAGAATTTTGGTGAACAAGGAAAAGCTGCCACCAAGAATAGAGGGAAGAAGCTCAAGAAGGGGAAGTTATTTGGTGTATTTCTAGCTGTTTCAGCCAAAGGTTTTTTCTATTACTGGACAAACCCAGATTTTACCAGGGACTACAAGTACAGCCACATTCTCAGTGGATTACTCAACTCCTGAGATGGCTCAAATTCCAAGTACAGGGTTTTCTTGAGCCACCAGATGGAGGGTAGCTCCACAGCCCTCAAATTAATACATGAACGTGGACATCAGGCCTCTGTGTACCCATCCAGCCATGCAAACATCCATCTGGCCAATATAGTGTTCTTTAATATTGGAGATACACTCCAGGAACACCGCCCTCAGGCTTTCAACGGCCTCTATCTTGGGGTACTTGTCCACAATTCTCTCTTTGGTCATCAAATGGTGGCTGACTTGTTTGTGCAAATGGTTTTCCATGTGAACATGGGCAACCAACCATGTAAGGATAAGCGCCTCCCACCCCATGCCACAGCCATCTATCAGCCAATCAAGGCAATGGCAGATGAGAAATATGACAAGCGGTATATGGCAGCCATCACGCAAAATCCTCCTACCCCCCCCACCTTCCAGCCCCACTCACCCAATCCCAGACCCCCCAGGCCAACACTGCCTCTAAGTCTTCCTTCCTGCGCTATTCTTCCTACTAGGCATCACTCTTCCCTGCCCCCAATAAAACCCTGTCACCAAACATTTTCTATTTATATTATCTTTATTTTGAATTTCAATTGTTTATTTTCTATTTGTTTATAGTTGGTTTTATTCTTTATGTTAAGCTTATTTCTATAAAACCATATTTTTTACTATGCCATGCATCTAGATCCAGAACACAGTTATTTTTAGCTCTTTAGACAGCCCCTTGTGAAAATATTAACAACAATTTGGTGATCATCTCAATTTAAATAAGAAAACTATAAGTGTATTGTGTTTATAGAAAGTTGTTGCTGATCCAAATTCAAAACCTTAATGATAAACTTTAAGCAAATCAGGAGTCAAGTGATAAAGTGATTGTTGTGACATAAAGGGTCATTCAATAATTCTTTGGTGCATGTGCGCTAATTAATCTGATTGGCTGGTTGTTTTGCCATTGTGTGCCATTGCTGCTGTGGTGTGTTATTGGTAGACTAGTGCCCAATCAGCTGCTGGGTTAGCACTAGTCCACCAACAACTTTCCACAGCAGAAATGGCTCACAATGGCAAAACAACCAGCCAATCATATTGATTAGCGCACATGCACCAAAGAATTATTGAATGACCCTTTATGTCACAAAGATCACTTTATCACTTGGCTCCTGATTGGCTTAAAGTTTATCATTAAGGTTTTGAATTTGGATCAGTAAGATTTTTATCTAAACACAATTAATCTATAATTTTCTAATTCAAATTTATCTGATCACCAAATTGATGTTAATATTTTTACAAGGAGCAATACAAAGTGCCAAAAATAATTTGGCAATTAAGGAAACAATGCCAACACAAAGCAAACAACACAAAGAGTTAAGTGTAAAACTTATATACAATGGGTAAAAGATGGGATATTGTAGTAAATGGGAAAAAAACAAGGATAAACAAAGAGGCAATAATATTAGAATAACACAGATTTTATTGGGGTGAAAGCTATAAAAAATATTGAAAGGTTAGTAAAAAATCATATGAGAGAACTTGAAAAACTACTCAAAGACCTCAACTCAGCAATTGCCAAAATTAAAGATATTGACCACAAGGTCAAGGCAAAAGTGAAGGCTGCTGTCCTTACAGGGGACAAAATTAAAAAGGTGTCTGCCAAGGCACTCATGGCCAAGATGACAGACACATCCAAAACAACAATTGAACACATATTAAATGTCCAGAAACCCGTGGTGGAGGGCCTCCAATTCAAGTCCTTTGCCCTCTCTGCGCCGTCCGTCTGGGTCAATGACCCTGAGATGTATGCACATCTCAAGCCACCAAAGCGAGCAAGAACCAAGGGCATAGAATTTCTGGCACAATTGCTTGCACCAAGAACAACAAAGCCTTCCAAAGCAGAAGGCAAGGAGGAAGCCCGCAAGAGTTAAATAAAAAATAAAAAATAAAAAAAATAAAAATTTCTAAATACTTACTGTGACAGTCAACATGTTTGGTGGTTTGCAGGCGGGGCTAATGTTGGCCAAGCAAAAGTTTGGTTGTTTGTTGCAGGTAGAAGCCTAGTAGGTAACATAGGACTACTAGGGGTAATTAAGGTGAGCCTGGTAGGTAACATAGGACTACTAGGGTAAGTAAAGCCTGGCTGGTAGGTAACAAAGAACTACCAGAGGCAGATGTTGCCTTCACCCAGCAGAAGATATTGGCTGCTGTGGGCTATAGTTCTTCACCTAGTAGAGAACTGTGGCTGCGGAAGGGTGAAGACTGAGATAGCAAGCAGGGAACTTTGTCTGTCTGGGGGAGAAGGTTTTGGACCCCTGGCAGGTAACACAGGCTGCCAGGGAGGGGAAGAGCTCTGAGGGCTCTACATACCCTAATACGCTTACAGGAGGTCTGTGAGCAAGCATCCTACCTAACAGACTGGTAGGGTGTCCTTGTTTATGCCCCTATGGGAGCTTTGGGGGAACCCAGAGTGAGCATTGGAGGGTATAGATTTTCTTGGAGGTGTCATCAAGGAGGTTTGCTTGGGGAAGCAAGCTGCAGAACTTGGTGTGATCAGGCCTCTGAGAAGTAGAGCTGATTAATCTGCAACTGAAAGCTCAGACTTAATCACTTGGGTGAGTAAAGACAACACATTGGCATTGATCTATGGTTGAATGGCCTAAGTGGAGTGCCACTTGCAAGGGCCCAGTCAAACACCAGTTCAATGTAGACTCATGCCTGGGTCTACAGGTTCTGGTAACGGGGACTGAGATAAAGAACCAAGGTGGTTCACGGAATCAGCAGAGAAGACTAGTAAGAAGGACTGTTTGATCACAGTGAAGACTAGTTGAGGGACTGTTGGTTCATATTGAAGTTTGGAACCAAAATGATTCATTGTGCAGGTGTACCCAAGATGTTTCCTAGTGAGGATAAGTTGAAGGGCTCAGAAATCATGATGCATGAGTAGCTGGTCATGATAAATGAGTATCCAGAGGACTGATAAGATGTTGAAAGACTGGAATGATCTGTTTGTTGTCCAAGATGATCTGATTGATGGTTAAGCTGAAGAGCTGGAATATGAGCTGGCTGAAGGATCCAAAGATGATGATGAAGAACAAGTGGTCCGGAGAAATGAGCCAAGGTTTTGCTAGATTGATTTTCCAAAGTGGGAAAATGTGGAATATTTTGCCTTGGTTTAGTAGTAAAATCAAGAGGGAATGTGGATAGAAGTGTGGGTAAGATATTTATTTATTAAGTTCCTAGGATAGATGAAGGCATGTTGCTATGAGAGCTGGATACAAAGTTGTTTTGGTGGGATGTTTTCCTTGGATTTTACAAGATTTGTAAATATGTGAGGAAAACGCTGAAGAGGTCCAGAAAGAACAGTTTAAATAGTATTCTACTATTTAAATTGGTTCAGGTTGAATGCAGGAAAGACTGGTGCCAGAATAATGGACCGGTTAACGCTTTGGTGTGTGAAGAGTTGTCAATTTAAGCGGTTTGAGCTGTGGAAATTATTTTCATAGTTGGATCTCAGTGGAACTACAGAAATGTTCTATTTCTACGCTCTGCATTCATTGGTTGAGTTCTGGCAGGTTTCTTGATGAAAATGATTGGTTGGAAGCCAAAAGCTTAAAGTATAAGCAAGGAAATAGTGAATTAATACTTTAAGCTTTTGAGAAAGTAAGTATGTAAGCTTAAGTTATTATAGGAAAAAGTGAGCGGCAGTGGTTTAAGCTTCAGAAGAAAGCCATTTGAAGGCGGAACCGCTGGGAAAAGGACACTATAAGAAGGTGGCTGGCTGGAAAGTTACAGGGTCTTTTGAAGGTCTTTTGGAGGTCTTTCTGGGTCTTTGACGGGATCTTTCCAGGGCCTTCTGAGTTTCTGCCAAGAGGTTTTGGAAGCCTGTTGATCACCAGCAGGAGCTTAGTTGGACTGATACAGCCCAAGATAACGGAGCAGGTGCCCAAGAATAAGAAGCTGGATCCTAAGCGCAGCGCTGGAGTCCAAGTTTAAGGTGCCAGAGTCCAAGTTTAAGGAGAAGGTGTCCAAGTCTAAGGAGAAGACGTCCAAGACTAAGGTGCAGGAGTCCAAGACCAAGTACAAGGAGTCCAATAAATTGTTGGAGGACTCCAAGTATTGGAAAAACTATATTGTTTCCTTGACCCCTTGGGCCATATACCAGAAGGTTTCTAAGGGGATCTTCCTTCTGAGAGTAAATAAAACCCTATTTCAACCCCTATACATATTTATGAGATACATTTCCCCTTACTAGAGAATGAAAACCCCTTCCAGCCAGTCCCTGGCTACAATCCAGGACACAATTAGGGACTTGTGGACAGGAACCCCACACTTACCTTTTTTTTAGAAAATGTAGACAGTGAACTCTTCCAGGTCCTGGTCCCCTTTGTCTCCCCCAACTTATAAGCCAATTGCGTCAATCATGTGGTGAGGCAGCTATTTATGTCCCCCCTGTCTTTTGCAAGCTGGAGCACTGTGTCCAAGGTACCTTCCCAATAACCCAGGAGGAGTTAGCTGGGCTGACACCTGACAAGGAGGCATCTGAGTGGGCAGTTACTGCCTACAAGGATGCCCAAATGGTCCACCTGGACCCAGTGGTCCTCAGTGGAGTTTACTGTGTAAACTTCATTGAGTTTGTTTGGGACATCCTGGCAACACTCCCATTCAAGAATACACCAGAGATGGGCCAGACCCATGCAGATGCTTGCTTCTGCTTCCCAGTGGAGCACATGCTCTCTTACCTGCTCGTGAACTTTGGGTGTGCGGTAGTAAAATTGGCTGTTGCAGACACAACAGTTGTAAAGAAGATGTGACAGATCCAGGTCCAACCTGTCTAACTTGACATTACCTGTACTTGACTCTTATTGCCATTAACTTCCTGTGACAAAGCTTCAAGGAGTTTTTCCTCAAGGGAGGCAATTTTATGGGACAATGCTTTGTTGCCATCCTGCTAACAAGCCATTATCTCAATGCTCTTTTCCTCTCTTGCTCTTAAAGCCTCAATTTCACAATTTTTCATTGCTTTTACTTGTTGTAAAATTTTATCAAATCTTACTAACAGGTTCCAAGAATCTCACACATAGATTCAGTTTCCTTGATCAGGAGTCCCTTCTTTTGCAAAGTAATTAGAGTATAACTCTTTGAACTCAGCTTTTAATTCCAGCAAAGCCTCCTCAGGCACAGTCTTGGTGACCTCTAAGCTTGCCCAAGCTTCCTCCAGCAAACTTGTAGGAACTTTCTTCCTGCCAGCAGCAGTTTCCATGCAAAGTACTCCAAATTTTGCCCTTTCAAAGGATAACAAAGAAGACATAATAATTGAAAAAGTAGTTGAGGGGAAAGCGTCAAAATTGAAAATATATATTTATTAAAATTTAGCTGTTTTTGCTATATACCATTCAGGGAATATTTGGCTGAAAACCCCTCTGGTCCCTGAAGCAAACTATGATTCATATCATGTGGTATATGACATTTGAGCCATCCAAACCTAGATCTTTACCTAAAAGATACCCTTTAATTCTCATCCTATGAGAATTAACCTACAATGAGAAGGAGTCACCTGACGCCATTTGTTCTCAATGTATTAATTTGGCATGGAGCTTCCTCAGCTCCCTTTTCATGAATCACTTTCAATACTTGTATTGAAAACCTGGGAATTGAAACCCAGCTCTCAGGGAAAGTCTTATGTTGACCAGAGTAGATAAGAAACCACCCAACTTCCAGTTGGGTCAAACCCTGGACCACCAGAGATAGATGACCCCAAACAGGAGGAACAGAAACCTACCAAGTGTCAATACTGGAGGTTTAAAATCAACATTGGAGACACTGGAATTGAACCCTGACCCTCCAAAGACCACTCAAGCTACACAAAGTGGACAGGAACCCTCCAACTTGTTAAATTGCAAACCCAAGTTGACAAGTTACTCCAAAACCTGCCAGTCTCCCAAGGAAAATTCCCCAAATAGTCACCAGATTGCTGCCAACCTTGCACCACCAAAGATCTGGACCTATGCAGAGGTTGTAGCTTGCCTTAAGGAGGTTAAAACAAAACCTACTGCTAACTCTGCCAATGACCACTATCAGCTGCCAGTCTTCTGTCCAGAATGGGTAGTACAATTGAACTACTCAGGTGACGTGGTGAACAGTAGTGGCGGAACAAAGCATTGTCACTTCTATTTACCAGAGCAGGCTCAACCTGGATCTGCTGCCCTCAATACTCTAAGCCAAGATCCATGCCCTGCCAGTGCCTTGTCTGCAAACCTGAACCCTGCAAAAATTGAAGAAGCAAAAACCCATGGTATAAAAGCCCCGACAGCATGGTGATGACCATATTATCATTTTTGATAATAAAGTTTTATATTCTTTGGTTCAAACAAATATTACCTTATCTAGTCTTATTGATCTTCCATTATAACTCTGGCCAAGTAGACCATCAGGCAACCTCTCCCTCTGGAGAACAACCTGCTGACCCTCCCCAGGCACTATACCATCCCCCAGGAGCCCCCCTTTGAACCTGTGCATTTTATCAAATACCTGCCTAACCCCGCCTATGCAGAGTACAAATTGGAGGCCTTCCTTGTTGCCAATCCCTTGGCAAGGACTAGAGAAACTGAATAAATAGGACATGAAGGAAAGAAGATTGAAGTACCATCCTTATTGTTCAAAGACAAGTACAATTATCTGCCTGCCTACTTTGTTCCCATGACTCTGCCCTTAACCCCGCAACCTGACCGCCCAATGGAGACCCCCACTGCAGCCAAGGCTACGTCTACCCAACTGTTTGGAGTACTCTAAATTACTTTGGTGGGAATGGTAGAAACTATAGTGCTCAATTAAGGGCCCTGGTCTTTGCTTGGGCAATCTGTATCCAATATTATCAAGTTAGCACCCATCCTATAGTGGGCATCACCCCCTGGCCCGGCCATATTCTGTCCCAAGCCAACCAATGCATCCACTTATGCCTGGCTTCCTGACACTTGGCGCCAAAACCCTGTGGAATATACACATTACAAAACTCAGCTATTAATGTTCCAACTGGGAACAAGCTGATCAAACCTGAATCCCTAGACATCATTGCCTTTATTTAGTTATCTTTGCATTTAATGGTTTTTTTACATTAAAACCCATTAAAACACTTTGAAATTCAAACCAGGCGCCACTGCATTGCCCAGGAACTTTTCCAGGCGGTGCATCAGCACTTTTAACCTAATGAATTTGCCAAACTGGCGCTTTTAACCCAAAATTTGGGGGTTTACTTTTGATTGACCTTAACCAAACTTCTTGACACAGTCAAGGCAATTGACCAATATAATTAAATCCTCATTAATTATATTCCTATGTATTTATTAATTAATCTTCCCAATTAATTAAATTGTTTTTGAGATGCCTAGTCTCCAAAATTGATTCAGCCAATCTTGCCTTCTGTTCTTTTATTGAATATAGATACTAAGTTCTCAGAAATCTTTATCTGAAGAATTCCAGCCAAACCTATCTACATAAAACAAACAGCAAAAACAGAGCAACTTTATATCTTGGAGTATTTATTTGGCTAAACACTTAACAGTGACTGTTTTACGGTCACAAGGACCCTTCCTTCTCTTTGGGGGAATCAGCCTAATCTTCTTGAACCTTCATCAGCTCTACTTCCCCATGGAACAGATTAAGGAATTTAGGATGAACACAGGACCATTCTTCTCCTAAGGCACCTCCAACTCCTTGAACTAGGTAGTTTGGCCCTGGACTAACCAAGATAATCTTCATAGGACCTATCCATTGCTGAAGACCTCTTATAGGGTGTTTTTCTCAGTGTCTTTGATCAAACCACACCAGATCTCCAATCTGGAAATGACCACAGGGAAGTGCTCCAGGCTTTGAGTTCCACTTGGCGGCACGTCTCTCTCAAACCTGCTCCTCTTTACTCCTTGCCTTGGAAAATAACTTCTGCATTTTGGCTGCATGTTCTTCTATGGCGTCTTCATAGGAGTTCTTTTCCACAAACTTCCATTGACCAACCTCAGTGCTTGTTGTAGTTTCCCAGACATACAACATCCAAAACAGAGAAAACCCAGTGGTATCATGGGGCACTGGCGGTATGCCATGCCACTCATTTCCAAGTGATCCTTCCGATGAGTTGTGGTTCCATCAGCCAATTTCTTCATGATGCGCTTCAGTGTTCTAATGGTTCTTTTGGCTAAACCATTTGTCTTGGGATGATATGGGGCTGAGGTTAACTTAAAAATGCCCCACTTCAAGCATTCCTTAGTCAACACTGGCCCAACATAAGGTTGTCTATTATTGGTGAGGACTTTCTCAGGACAACCATGCTGTGCTATTATTTCTTCCCGGAGGAACTTAGCAATTCAACGCTTGTTTCTTTGGTCAGTGCTCAAACTTCTACCCATTTGGTAAAAGAATCAACAGCCATCACAAATAATCTTTTTTGACCACTTGCTAGCGTAATGTGACCAGTATCCATTGAGACCAACTCAAAAAAACAATGTGACACCACTGACTTGAGCTGCACTTTGGATTTTGCTGCTGAGAATTTAGAGCAAACATCACATTCTTGCAAAATCTGAAGGACTGTAGCTCTCATCTCTGACCACCAGTACCAAGCTTTCATAGCTTGCCATAGCTTCTCATATTAGAGGTGACCCTCCCATTGCACATGGAGATCTCTGACCACTTGGAGATGCTTGGATTTTTCTACGTAAATCCTATTCCTCAATAAAGCTTCCTGTGCTTCTTGTGTCTCAATTTCTCCACAGGCCAACAGCACTTGGGACAATAAGTCAGGAATCTGATTTTCCAACCCTATACAGTAGATGATATCATAATTATATCTATAGAGCTTCTCTGCATACAATTGCATTTGGCATTGTAAGACTTCCTTTGTCCAAATTGTTCTCAACACCATGTAGTCAGTGGCAATAATAAACGGCAGTTCTAGGATATATGTTCTAAAATGTTCTACTGCCCATACTATTGCCAATCCTTCACGTTCAGTAGCGGAGTATTTCCTTTGAGTGGTCCCCAATGTCTTAGAACCATATACAGCGAGATTTCAGGACAACTTTGACTCTCCTTCTTGAGTAAGAACGGCACCAAGACCAGTTGAACTTGCATCTGTCTCAATGTAGAACAACTTTGACCAATCAGGGAATCTTAGTATAGGAGCTTCAGAGAGTTTTTTCTTTAGCTCTAAGAAACTTGAATCTTGCTCCTTTCCCCAAACAAATTGGGTGTTCTTCCTTGTTAATGCAAACAATGGCTCTCCAAGTGCGGACCAATTAGGTATGAATCTCTGGTAGAAATTCACTGATCCCATAAAGCCCCAAACCTCTCAAACTGACTGCAGTGACCTCATGCTTAAAAATGGAGTAACTCTCTCAGGACTTGGCTTAATTCTTTGAGAATTTACAATATGCTCTAACACTCTGACCTCTTGACAGACAAGCTTAGTCTTAGATACACTAATATTCAACTTTGCTCTCTCAATACGGTAAAATACTTCATCAAGATCCTCTAGATGTTGTTCCCAGGAAGGGCTATATACAGTAATATTGTCTATATATACCAAGACACATCTAGGCTGTAATTCTGTCATAATCTGGTCCATTACACGCTGAAACACAGCACCTGCTGTCTTCATTCCCAATGGTGAGACTTTCCATTGATACAGACTGTCAGGGGTAGAGAATGCTGTGACCTCCTTAGACTTCTCATCAATTAACAATAGGTGATAACACTTAGTCAGGTCTAAAGAGGTGAACCAGGAAGATTTGGCCATGGCATCTAGCTGGTCTTCAATCCTGTGCATTGGGTAGGCATCATTTACAATACCCTTATTCAACATTTGGAAATCAATACAAACATGTATATTCCCATCTTGCTTTGGGACACAAACCATCAGAGCAGAGTAAGGACTGATAATTTCCTCAATTAGGTCAGCCCTTCACATTTTCTCCACCTCTCCTCTAATTGCAGCAACTGCAGCAGGACTATGACAGGGTAAAAACCCTCTGTATGGCTTCCAAGTCAGCGTTTTTATGGCATAGGGTGGACCAGTTCTCCCCACATAATATTTATCCAACAAGAAACAACTACTCTATTTTTACACCAGAGTATACAGCAGAGTACCTGGTGCTTTATTTGGACATAGTATAAGGTTAAATCATTGAAGGGCACACAAAAATAAGAGACAGTAGGTTTATTTGTTGTGATTTCCCCAACCACAGGCATCCAAACTCTAATACACTGACCTTGCTGAATGTCCACAGGAACCACACAGGTGTTAAACAACTTCCAGGACTTGAGAAGTTTGCCATTTGACCCATTCTCAAATATTTCCACATTTGAGAATATATGACAGAGTAATTCTGGGATAACCTGTCCTCCCTGCGTTCCACAATTAAAAGCTACTGGTTTCAACCAAGCAATTCCCTTTGGTGGAATAGAGCAATGTTCCTTGGTGTAGATAACCACTGACTGAACATCTTCTGGTGCTGGCGGAATTGTCAGCTGTTGGTAAGCGTATTCAACTCCCTCATGGACCAAGGCATTCTTGACGGCATCCAGGCTCACCTTGGCCTCAATAATCCAAGTCATACCAAGCAGAACATCAAATCCTGCTACCAGAAAAAATAAAGCAGAAGTATTGACCATGGTATTTTTCCATTTTATTACAACCTCATCAAACACATCTCGTTCAATAGTGGTAACCCCATCCATGGAAGATAAAGTCAGTGTGACCAATCTTGATGGGTCCATACCATGTTTACAGACAAAGTTCTTTGATACTGCTACTCCAGCACATCCTGGATTATATACTGCCTTTAAAGAGATACCATCAAGCAAAATATCCAGGAGTATAACCCCTTGCAATGCCCACACAAAAGGTTTTGCAATCAATAATGCTGGCATACTATGGGACACTTTCTTATGCCATTCCACTTCTTTGAGCCAATCCACGCTCAACTAGACCTGCATTGGCTGCCACATAATCTCCCCGTCCTCCTTCATACCCAAGCGCACATCCAATATTCACTCATCTGGAGAGGCGTCTGGACTTCCCTCAGGCAGAGTTGGACAAGAGACATTAATTTCCTGTACAGGTGGCTTCACTAGTTTGCTGGCGCCTTTCCTGTACTCCTTCAAAGCCTTTCCAGATTGAAGCCTCATTCTCCCATTATTTTCCAAATTACCAAGCTCAGTGTTGCAACTGAACTAATGAGGGTCCAGTACTTGGAGTTGGAGGGACAACAGTCCAATAGGAAGGGATAGAATAATAAGAATAAGGTGTTGTTTATTGTAGGATATTGTGATTAATATACTAAATGGGGAAACCACAAGGCCACAAGGGGGTGGCATAGTGGGGAGTTCCATGTAGGGTTTGGAGCCAAGGAATAACTTGTGGGGGATCAGCAGGTCAAATTGGCAACATTCCTAATTAGGATGAAGTGCCCGCCATTTGACATTGCCATCAGATTCCTTCATAACGTTTGATACGTCAAGGGGTGACTCATCAAGCACCCCCTGTGTATCATAAAATACGTTAGCAGGCGAGGTTTGAACCTCTGTTGCAACACCCACCCCTTGCCCCCTGGTTGTTGTCAGACACCAGGAATGGAGTCTGCGGAAGGTCTGGGAAGGTCCGCACAAACAACCTTTGTGTGGGGATGGCATGGCAGGGACGCAAGCAATTGTGGTGAAGTTTCTTGGTGTTTCCCTGGGCATCCTCAAGTTGGTAGGTGTGATTGTCATAGACTGCAGCTATCTTGAAGGGGCCTAGGTGGTTAGGTTCCAACTCAGCAGAATTGGGATTGAGGGTGTAGACGGGGTCACCTATGGCGTATCTAGCTTTGAGGTTTTTTGTCCCCCCTGCAATCAGCTTGTGTTCAATTTCTTGGGCTTTGGCACGCCATTGGTCTAGGGAGGGAGTTGGCACAAAGGGGGGCTTTTTGGGAACCTTGGACCGTAGTTTTCCCTGTTCAACCCCTGTCAGACCGTCAGGTGTTCCAAAGGCCAGGGTGTTGGGGCTGAACCCAGTGCCCCTGTTGATTCTTAATTGCAGGATCAGTAGGGCAGTGGGAAGATGTTCAGTCCACACAGTGTTAGGCTGCTCTTGCAAGAGTTTATCAATCAGTTGAACCAGGGAGCTGTTTAACTGTTCCATGCGTCCGTTGGCTTGCGGGTGGTAGGAGGTTGTGACTATATGTTGGAGCGCGTTTTTGACGCAGTATGCCTTCACAACGTGTCCAACAAGTTTGGGCCCGCCATCTGTGATGAGACGCTTGGGTTGCCCAAAGCAAGCCACAATTTACTTACCAATAAAGCAGGTAATAGTGGTGGCGGTGTGGTTGGTTGTGGCCCAGACCACTGGCCAACGGGTGAAGTAGTTGATAGCAGTGATAATATACTTCTTACCTAGTCTGTCTTTGGGAAGCAGTCCCACAATGTTGAGGGCCCACTGTTTGAAGGGTTCCATAGCCTTGATGGGTAGGACAGACTTAGGAGGTGCAGGTTTGGACGTATTCTTTTCACATAATACACATGTCTCAAGGAGGTCCAAGATGTCTTGGCACATGCGCGGCCACCAAACCTTATGTTTCATGATCTTGAAGAGGTTACGCCCTCTGATGTGACCCAAGGTTTGGTGGTAGTGTAAGATGGTGTCTCCTTGTTGTGTGGTAGGAATATACAGCGTCTTCTCACCTGTCTCTGCTTGGTGGAAGACGTTTCCAGCATTGATGGTGAACTGAATTTTGTTGTCCTTTAGCTTGGTGTGGTGACTGAGTTAAGGCCCTTGTAGTGGGTTGCCTCAGGGCGCAGGTAGAGCATGGGCCAGTCTGGGTCCAGACTGTTGTCCCCAGTGATGGACGCTACGTAGAAATGTGAAAGAGCGTCAGCTGTGACAACTTCCTTTCCAGGCTTATATTTGATGCGTAATTGATAAGGGGATAGACGTTCAACCCATCCTGCTTAGCGGCGTGTCAAATGGGACTGCATGTTGAAGTTCTGGAGTGACTTATGGTCCGTCAGAACGCGGGGTGGGAAGGTCGCACCTTCCAAGTAACAGCGCCACTTCTCAACGCAGTGTACTGTTGCAACCAAGGTTCAAACCTTGCCTGCTAACGTATCTTACAATACACAGGGGGCGCTCAATGAGTCGCCCCTTGATGTATCTAACATTATGAATGGATCTGCTGGCAAGTTCAAATGGCGGGCACTTCATCCTAATTAGGAGTGTTGCCAATTTGACCCGCTGATCCCCACACGAGTTATTCCTTGGCTCCAAACCCTACATGGAACTCCCCACTATGCCACCCCCTTGTGGCCTTGTGGCTTCCCCATTTAGTATATTAATCACAATATCCTACAATAAGTGATACCTTATTCCTATTATTCTGCCCTTTCCTATTGGACTGTTGTCTTCCCCAATTCCAAGTACTGAACTCTCATTGGTTCAGTTGCAACAGAGGTAGCAGAAGTAGGTTCTGACCTATTTCAAAAACAAAATCCCCCAAGAAAGGACAAAGTACAGGCCGCATGGCTACTCCACAACAAGAGACGTTCCTTCCAATCCCTGAGGGGGACATTCCTGAAGGTTATGTAATCTATCAAGATCAGTTAGTTCTTACCAGCATATACAATTGGCTCTGCCTCAAGCAGCGTGACGCTAGCGTCACGCCGCCACAGTCAGATCTGTTGCAACGTATGCTCAACCTCAAACTAGAGTCCTTCAATGGCGGTGTCAAAGGAGCTGACATTGTCAGTTGGCTCCAGTCCACTGAAACGCGCCTCTGTATCTGTCAGGTTCCCAAGTCCATGTGGGTTGCCACAGCATCTGGCCGCCTTACGGAGCCCGCCACCATGTGGTTCACAAACTGGGCCAGCCAGGAGTTTGATGTCACCTGGGCAACATTTCAAGACACCGCCAAGTCCCGGTAAAGCAAAACCTTCTTCCCCATTATCTTGATGACTCCCCTCCTAGCCATCAAGCAGACTGGTTCTGTCCCTGAGTATCTTGCCGCGTGGCAACAAGCCCTTGCTGCTACCCCTGAAGCAGTGACCAATATAACACCTTTGTTGCTCACTCTCATTGTCAAAGGGTTAAAACCCCATATTTGCAAGTGGGTTCCCGTAGGCCGCTGCACCTCTATTGACAACTATTATAAAGCCATTGTAGAGACCAGTAACCAGGCTTCAATAAGCTTCTGCCGCACCAACAATACTCTACCCCAACCACGTCCTGCACCTAGAAATGGTCAAGGTCAAGTGGGCTGTTGCCAGCCTTGACAGCAGGAAGGTGCAGCTTAACGCCCCTGCAAGGGGGAGCTCCAGCTAGCGCTAATCAAGGACCAGGGAAAAGCCTGGGGGTTGTAGCAACAAGAGGCTTTACAACCCCAACTGACCCGCCCTCTCAGCCCTTGCTTGCAAAGAACTCCCGCGACTACAATCTTCACAAGGCTGAAACCCTAGACGTCTTTCAGGTCCATAGCAACAACCCTGTGTTGAAAGCCGCTCATTCTGCAAATAAAGTAACACGCTTGTCCTATCCTTTCTGTTTCCGTGGGAACACCCACAAGTTACTGGTAGACACCAGGGCTGATCACACCATGGTAGATCAGGTGTTTGCTGACTCCCAGCAATTAGACCAAGTACCCAGCAGGTTCAAAGCAGTACACGTAGCCAATTCCTGCAGGATTGCCATCACCCACAAGACGGTACCCATCTCCATAAGGATGGGGAATATCCCAGGTTAAGCTCTCTGGGCCAATCATGGCAGACCTCAGCCACGGCGTAATTGCTGGCCTCCTCTGGCTCCAGCATAACCGCCCTTACATCAACTGGGATACCTCTGTCATCACTCTCAATAGAAATAGGGTGGGTTTTCAGATTTACCTCATGGAAATGAACAAACTACTACATGACACTGTGTTTGTCAGAATGACAGAAACAGGCACATACAATTTAAAGGGGGAGAAACTAGACTTTAACCAGTGTTAAGTCAAAGTTATCCGTGCAGAACCATCTACAGCCCCTCCCTTGTCAACATCACCACCACCAGCGCTAGCTGCACTCCTCGAGGAGTACAAGGACATATTCAGTGAAACACTTGAACAACTACCTCCACCCCAGGAGATCCAGCACGCTGTACAACTTCAAGGATCCTTACCCAAAGCACAATCATTATACTGTATCACACCAAAGAAAGATGAAACCCTCCACCAGCACCTTATGGACGCGCTTGATAAGGGCTTCATTTGCCCCTTGCTCTTACCATATGGGGCGGCGCTCTTCTTTGTAGCTAAGAAGGATGGGTCTCTTTGCCTGGTCACAGACTACCGCGCCCTAAATGAGGTGACAGTTAAAAATAATTACCACCTGCCGCTAATTGACAACCTGTTTGATACACTTGCAGGCACAAAGGTCTTTAGCAAGATTGATCTCACTGCAGGGTACAACCAGGTCCGCATTGCACAAGGGGATGAGGCAAAAACTGCCTTCCGCACACACTACAGGTTGTTTGAGTGTGTGTCATGAACTTTGGAATGACTAACGCTCCCTCCACTTTTGCCATGTTGATGAACAAAGCCTTTGAGGAACTGATTGGAAAGTGTGTGGTTGTGTACCTTGACGACATTATTGTCTTCAGTCAAGATCAAACCACACATATCCAACACCTCTGTGCTGTCTTCAACACCCTTTGGGAAAACCAGCTAAAAGCTAAACCCTCCAAATGTGAATTTCTCAAGTTGGAGTTGTTATTCCTTGGGCCCACCATCTCTGCCCAAGGGATAAAGCCCAATCCTGTCAAAATTAAGGCAATCACTAGCATGCCACCCCCCACTAATGTAGGCCAAGTGCAAACATTCTTGGGCATGGTTGCCTATGTACGCAAGTTCATCCCCACTTGCGGAGAATTAATTGCACCTCTTACTGAGCTCCTCAATACCAAACAGTGCTTCCATTAGACCCCCGCCAGAGATCAAGTCTTCAAGATGTTGAAGCAAAGGCTTACAATGGCACCAGTATGCAGTTCTCTAACCAAAACTGACAGTACAAACTTGAGACTGACACCTCTGATAGGGCCATAGGGGGCGTGCTAAGGGTAGAAACTGACAATGGCGTCTTTCTCCCCATATCATATGAGTCCAGGAAGCTCACTGACTTGGAACAACGTTATCCCATCCATGATAAAGAGCTGGCAGCCATTGTACACTGTGTTGAGAAGTGGCACTGTTACTTGGAAGGTGCTACCTTCCCACCCTGCGTTCTGACAGACCATAAGTCACTCCAGTATTTTGACACTTAGTCCCATCTGACATGCCGCCAAGCAGGATGGGTTGAACGTCTGTCCCCCTATCAATTACACATCAAATAAAAGCCTGGAAAAGAACTTGTTACAGACAACGCTCCTTCACGACTCTACGTAGCGTCCATCACTGGGGATGACGGTCTGGACCCAGACTGGCCCATGCTCTACCTGCGCCCTGAGGTAACCCACTACAAGGGCCTTAACTTGGTCACCATCTCCAAGCTGAAGGATAACAAAAGTCAGTTCACCATCAATGCTGGAAACGTCTGCCGCCAAGCAGAGACAGGTTTGAAGACGCCGTATATTCCCACCACACAACAAGGAGACACTATCTTACACTACCACCAAACCTTGGGTCACATCAGAGGGCGTAACCTCTTCAAGATCATGAAATGTAAGGTTTGGTGGCCGCACATGCGCCAAGACATCTTGGACCTCCTTGAGACATGTGTATTGTGTGAAAAGAATACATCCAAACCTGCACCTCCTAAGTCTGTCCTACCCATTAAGGCTATGGAACCCTTCAAACAGTGGGCCCTCAACATTGTGGGACTGCTTCCCAAAGACAGACTGGGTAAGAGTATATTATCACCACTATTGACTATTTCACGTGTTGGTCAGTGGCCTGGGCCACAACCAACCACACTGCCACCACTGTTACCTGCTTTATTGGCAAGGAGATTGTGGCTTGCTTTGGGCAACCCAAGCGTCTCATCACAGATGGCAGGGCTGAACTTGTTGGACACGTTGTGAAGGCATACTGCGTCAAGAACGCGCTCCAGCATATATTCACAACTCCCTACCATCCGCAAGCCAAGGGGAGCTTGGAACAGTTAAACAGCTCCCTAGTTCAATTGATTGCCAAGCTCTCACAAGAGCACCCTAACACTGTGTGGACTGAACATCTTCCCACCGCCCTACTGATCATGCAAGTAAGAATCAACAGGGGCACTGGGTTCAGCCCAACACCCTGGCCTTTGGAACACCTGACGGTCTGACAGGGGTTGAACAGGTAAAACTACAGTCCAAGGTTCCCAAAAAGCCCCCCTTAGTGCCAACTCCCTCCCTAGACCAATGGCGCGCCAAAGCCCAGGAGATCAAACACAAGAAGATTGCAGGGGGGACAAAACTTCTCAAAGCTAGGAACACCATAGGTGACCCCGTCTACACCCTCAATCCCAATTCTGCCAAATTAGAACCCAATCACCTAGGGCTTTCAAGGTAGCTGCCGTCTATGACAACCACACCTACCAACTTGAGGATGGCCAGGAAAACACCAAGAAACTTCACCACAATTGCTTGCGCCCCTGCCGTGCCATCCCCACACAAAGGTTGTTTGTGCGGACCTTCCCAGACTTTTGCAGACTCCAGTCCTGGTGTCTGACGACAAGCAGGGGGCAGGGGGGGGTGTTGCAACCGAGGTTTGAACCTTGCCTGCTAACGTATCTTGCAATACACAGGGGGTGCTCAATGAGTCGCCCCTTGGTGTATCTAACATTATGAATGGATCTGCTGGCGAGGTCAAATGGCAGGCACTTCATCCTGATTAGGAGTGTTGCTAATTTGACCCACTGATCCCCGCACAAGTTATTCCTTGGCTCCAAACCCTACATGGAACTCCCTACTATGCCTCCCCCTTGTGGCCTTGTGGCTTCCCCATTTAGTATATTAATCACAATATCCTACAATTAACAATATCTTATTCTTATTATTCTGCCCTTTCCTATTGGACTGTTGTCTTTCCCAATTCCAAGTACTGAACTCTCATTGGTTTAGTTGCAACAGTACATGGCTGCCAGCTCTTTATCATGGATAGGGTAACGTTGTTCTGAGTCAGTGAGCTTCCTAGACTCATATGCTACGGGGAGAGAGACACCATTGTCAGTTTCTACCCTTATCACGCCCCCTATGGCTCTGTCAGAGGCGTCAGTCTCGAGTTTGTACTGTCAATTTTGGTTGGGAAACTGCAGTACTGGTGCTGTTGTGAGCCTTTGCTTCAACGTCTCAAAGGCTTGATCTCTGGTGGGGGTCCAATGGAAGCGCTGTTTGTTATTGAGGAGCTCAGTGAGAGGTGCAGTTAGTTCCCCGCAATTGGGGATGAACTTGCGTACATAGGAAACCATGCCCAAGAATGTTTGCACTTGGCCCACATCACTGTGGGGAGGCATGCTAGTGATTGCCTTGATTTTGGCAGGATCAGCTTTATATCTTGGGCAGAGATGGTGTGTCCAAGGAATAACAACTCTGACTTGAGAAACTCACATTTGGAGGGTTTAGCTTTTAGCTGGTTTTCCCAAAGGGTGTTGAAGACAGCACAGAGGTGTTGGATATGTGTGGTTTGATCTTGACTGAAGACAATGTGTTGTCAAGGTACACCACCACACACTTTCCAATCAGTTCCTCAAAGGCTTTGTTCATCAACATGGCAAAGTTGGAGGGAGCGTTAGTCATTCCAAAGTTCATGACATGACACTCAAATGCCCTGTAGAGTGTGCACAAGGCAGTTTTAGCCTCATCCCCTTGTGCAATGCGGACCTGGTTGTACCCCACAGTGAGATTGATCTTGCTAAAGACCTTTGCGCCTGCAAGTGTATCAAACAGGTCATCAATCAGCGGCAGGGGTATTTATTTTTAACTGTTACCTCATTTAGAGTGCGGTAGTCTGTGACCCAGCAAAAGGACCCATCCTTCTTGGCTACAAAGAAGACTGCCGCCCCGTATGGTAAGAGCAAGGGGCAAATGAAGCCCTTATCAAGCGCGTCCACAAGGTGCTGGCAGAGGGTTTCATCTTTCTTTGGTGTGATACAGTATAATGATTGTGCTTTGGGTAAGGATCCTTGAAGTTGTACAGTGTGCTGGATCTCCTGGGGTGGAGGTAGTTGTTTGAGTGTTTCACTGAATACGTTCTTGTACTCCTTGAGGGTTGCAGCTAGCGCTGGTGGTGGTGATGTTGACAAGGGGGGACTGCAGATGGTTCTGCACAGATAACTTTGACTGAACATTGATTAAAGTCTAGTCCCCCCTTGAAATCATATGAGCCTGTTTCTGTCATTCTGACAAACACAGTGTTATGTAGTAGTTTGTTCATTTCCATGGGGTAAATCTGGAAACCCATCCCATTTCTATTGAGGGTGATGAAAGAGGTATCCCAGTCAATGTAAGGGCGGTTATACCGGAGCCAGTTGAGACCGGCAATTACGTCGTGGCTGAGGCCTTCCATGATTGGCCCAGAGAGCTTAACCTGGACGTTCCCCATCCTTACAGAGAAGGGTACCGTCTTATGGGTGATGGCAATCCTGCAGGAATCAGCTAAATGTACTGCTTTTAATCTGCTGGGTACTTGGTCTAATTTCTGGGAGTCAGCAAACTCCTGGTCTACCATGGTGTGATCAGCCCTGGTATCTACCAGTAACTTGTGGGTGTTCCCATGGAAGCAGAAGGGATAGGACAAGCGTGTTACTTTATTTGCAGAATGAGCAGCTTGAAACACAGGGTTGTTGCTATGGACCTGAAAGACGTCTAGGGTTTCAACCTTGTGAAGATTGTAGTCGCGGGAGTTCTTTGCAAGCAAGGGCTGAGAGGGCGGGTTGGTTGGGGTTGTAAGGCCTCTTGTTGTTACAACCCCCAGGCTTTTCCCTGGTCCTCAATTAGCGCTAGCTGGAGCTCTTCCCTTGCGGAGGCGTTTAGCTGCACTTTCTTGCTGGCAAGGTTGGCAACAGCCCACTTGACCTTGGCCATTGTTAGGTGCAGGACGTGGTTGGGGCGGAGCATTGTTGATGCAACAGAAGCCCATTGAAGCCTGGTTACTGGCCTCTATGATGGCTTTATAACAGTTGTTAATAAAGGTGCAGCGGCCAATGGGAACCCACTTGAAAATATGGGGCTTTAACCCATTAACAATGAGAGTGAGCAACATGGTGTTCCCATCAGTCACTGCTTTGGGGGCGGCAGCAAGGGCTTGTTGCCACGCGGCAAGATACTTGGGGATGGAACCAATCTGCTGATGGCTAAGAGGGGAGTCCCCAAGATAATGGGAGAGAAGGTTTAACTATACCAGGACTTGGTAGCGTCTCAAATGTTGCCCAGGTGACTTCAAACTCCTGGCTGGCCCAGTTTGTGAACCACAGGGTGCCGGGCTCTGTAAGGCGGCCAGATGCAGTGGCAACCTGCATGGACTCAGGGTCCTGACAGATACAGAGGCGCTTTTTGGTGGACTGGAGCCAACTGACAATGTCAGCCCCTTTGACACTGCCAGTGAAGGACTCTAGTTGGAGGTTGAGCATAAGTTGTGACAGATCCAACTGTGGCGGGGTGACGCAAGTGTCATGCTGCCCAAGTTGGAGCCAATTGTATACACTGGTAAGAACTAGCTGATATTGATAGATGACATAGACTTTGGGATTTTCCCCCTCAGGGATTGGAAGGAGCATCTCTTGTTGTGCAGTAGCCATGTGGCCTGTACTCTGTCCTTTCTTGGGGGAATTTTGTTTTTGAAATAGGTTGTAACCTACTTCTGCTACCACTGTTGCAACTGAACCAATGAGGGTCCAGTACTTGGAATTGGGGAAGACAACAGTCCAATATGAAGGGACAGAATAATAAGAATAAGGTGTTGTTTATTGTAGGATATTGTGATTAATATACTAAATGGGGAAGCCACAAGGTGGTGGTATAGTGGGGAGTTCTATGTAGGGTTTGGAGCCAAGGAATAACTTGTGCAGGGATCAGCAGGTCAAATTGGCAACATTCCTAATTAGGATGAAGTGCCCGCCATTTGACATTGCCATCAGATTCATTCATAACATTAGATACGTCAAGGGGCAACTGATTGAGCGCCCCCTGTGTATTTTAAGATACGTTAACAGTCAAGGTTTGAACCTCGGTTGCAACAGAGCTCAGGTTGGGAGACACCTAAGCCCGCCTTTCTTTTCTCAAGTCCTTAAATATAAGGTTGGGATGTTCCTTGTAAAATTCCACACAATTGGGACATTTTCCAGCAAAATGGCCATCTTTCCCACAGATCCAGGATTCCTTTGCCATGGGAAACTTACACGCCTGTTTAAATCTAGACATGCAATCCTTATCTGAGGAACTTCTAGGATGTCTGGTTCTCTCAAAGACCCTTCTCCTGCGGCCACATGAGCTCCTACTCTTGGGCAAGGAGCACTGTCTGAGGGACCATCAAGATCCCACTCCATTTGAATGACCTTTTGAACATGTTTTGACCATGACAACTTCTCACGGCTGTAAATCCACTGCCACTTTTGGCCTTGGATTGAATTGTTTTTCCCCGCTGCACCAAAAAAGACCCATAAATTACAGCCAAGCCACTTAATTATTTAGAAGATTTAGCTCATGCTGTTGATGAGAGATTTGTTCTGGCCTACCCTGCAGATCCTCTGGCTCTGGTTGTCCTGGCCTGGGAAGAAACACTGATTGATTTGGACTGTTTGTTGTCATGGTGTTATCCTCTCTTAAAAACTATCAGAAACACCCAATCAAATAACGCCACATCAAAAAACCAGAAAGTCAAGTGAATCCCAAATGCCTGGGATGGCCTCTAGCCAATCAGTTGAGCCATAGAAATTATCTCAAAACTTTCCAGTATCCCTGGCCTTGGCCAGCAAATTTTTTTTCCAGCCAATTGGATGCAAGTCAAATGGTCATGTGATTATCCCTTAGCAACTCACCCCCTTTTTACAATGCCAGGGGACTTTGTGTCCCCTGCTTGTCAATTTTACAAAATAATTAAACACAGAAAACAGTTGCTCATACTCTGTCATTTTAAATTTTCTGACTCTAATTTGGAGTCCTCTTTTAATTCAAACAAAGTGTTAGTTGTTGTTCTTTCAAGCCTTACCTTTATACTGTCCTTACTGAACCTGGCAGCCTCTTCAAAACTCCTAAGTAAAGAGTTAATACATAGTTTTTGTTTTCTATTTAAGCTTTCAAAATCACATTTCAAACTCTAAATTCAATTTAAAATTTCTTATAAATCTTATTGCTGTTTCAAGATTTTTCTTGATTTTAATTGTTTTTGAACCTGCTTTTGCCTTTACGCCCGCTCAAGCTACCCAAGCCCATTGTCAAGGCTCCCAAGTGTCTACTGCTATTGTCCCTGGTTTTCTTGTGGCTGCCCTGTCTGCAATAACTTCTATAACTTTGAGGCCCAAAATTTGCACCTTTAGATTCCAAATTTCTTGGAGTTTGCAATTATTATCCTCCCTATTTTGAAGTTTGTGGTATTTTCTTTGGCTCCTTTTTTGCTTCTTCTCTGGACCACCTCCCCTAACTTATTTTGTATCTCTTCTTCTGCCTTCCTTGTGGGGGACAATCCATCTAGTCTGCTGCACCTCCCTGGTGAACTTTTCATCTCTGGGGAGGCTGTAGTCAAGAGTTCAACCTGTGATGACTTAGACCTCCATGCTGACAACTACGCTGTGCCTACCCCTACATTGGAGGAAATGCCAGCATCTACCATCTTTAGCTTGGACATAGATAACTTGACACCCCTCCAAGAACCTGTAAGGTTGCCTTCTGCTCCCACTTTCACGCCCTGGTTGCTCACTGGGTTGGTGTTGATGGGATTGAGTGCATACTTTCCTCAGCTGTCTCCCACGTCCTCTCTTTGGTCCCCTCTCCAAGCGGCTGTCCCAGTACTCCACTGGGCGGCATCCTGGTGGTTCATCTTGCCAGGATGGAAGCCAAACTTAGTTAGTTTAGCCCCCCTCTCTCACAATGACATAGAATAGAAGCCTGAGTTCTCAACCCAGGCCACATTCCAGTGAAGAAAGCATCTTCCACCATATCCTGATTGCATTCCATGTCAACAAAAAGCTAGGAACTCTTTCATTATGGAAAGATACATTGACACAGTTTCATGGCCAGCTTTGGTGACGTCTCAGGCTTTCTGCAGAACATCACCAGGTCTGAGGTTTACCATGTAGCTGGCTCAAAATTCCTCCAATAATGTGGTCCAATTGTTGCCTTTAGTCTTTCAAACCACTTGAAGCATGTAGGACCTGCAAGGACTTCCAACAAATGACTTTTCTCAGCATCCTCCAGACCAGAGACTCAAATAAGAAAACCCTTCAGGAAAGTGTTTCCTTCCTTTGGATTTCCAGAGAACGGTGGCATTTTGGCAAGCATAGACTGGACTCCTTTCACCATGGGTTTTTCTGCACCATGTTGGGCTCTGTGATAGATCCAGATCTAACCAGTCAAACTTGCTGTTATCTTGCCCTTGAATCTTATTACCATTACCTTCCTATGACAAAGCTTCAAGGAGCTTTGCCTCAAGGGAGGCAATTTTATGGGACAACGCTTTGTTGCCATCCCACCAACAAGCCATGATCTCAATGCTCTTTTCCTCTCTTGCTCTTAAAGCCTTATTTTCACAATTTGCCATTGATTTTACTTGTTGTAAAATTTTATCAAATCCTACTAACAGGTTCCAAGAATCCCACACATAGATTCAGTTTCCTTGAGGAGGAGTCCCTTCTTTTGCAAATTAATTGGTGTGTAACTCTTTGAACGCAGCTTTTACTTCCACCAAAGCCTCCTCAGGCACAGTATTGGTGACCTTCAAGCTTGCCTAAGATTCCTCCAGCAAACTTGTAGGAAATTCTTTCCTGGTAGTAGTGGTTTCACACAAAGTGCTCCAAATTTTTCCCTTTCAAAGGATAACAAAGAATACATAATAATTGAAAAAGTAGCTGAGGGGAAAACGTCAAAATTGACAATATATGTTTATTAAAGTTTAGCTGTTTTTGCTTATATACCATTTGGAGCATTTTTGTCTAAAAACCCCTCCAGTTTCTGAATCAACCTATGATTCATATCACGTGGTCTATGACATTTGAGCCATCCAAACCTAGATCTTTACCTAAAAGATCCCCTGTAATTCTCAGCCTATGAGAATTAACCTACAATGAGGAGTCACCTGACGCCATTCATCTCAATGTATTGATTCAGCATTAAGCTTCCTCAGCTCCTGGCGCCAACACCCTGTGGAATATACAAATTCCAAAACCCAGCTATCAATGTTTCAACTGGGAACAAGCTTATTAAACCTGAATCCTTAGACACCATTGCCTTTATTTAGTTATCTTTGCATTTAATGGTTTTTTGCATTAAAACCCATTAAAATGCTTTGAAACTCAAACCAGGCGCCACTGCGGCGCCCAGCAATTTTCCCAGGCGGTGCCCCAGCGCCTCAGTGCCTGAAAAATTCACTGGGTGGCGCTTCTCAAATCAATTTGGCAGCGCGGCGGCGTTTCTAACCTAATGAATTTGCCAAAACAACACCTTTAACCAAAAATTTGGGGGTTTACTTATGGTTAACCTCAACCAAACTTCTTGACACAGTCAAGGCAATTAAAAAATATAATTAAGTCCTCATTAATTATATTTTCATTTATTTATTAATTAATCTTCCCGGTTAATCAAATTGTTTTTGAGACACCTAGTCCCCAAGATTGGTTCAGCCAATCTTGCCTCAATTTTACTAGTTAGCCTGGCCTAACTAACCACCCATATTCTGTTCTTTTATTAAATATAGATATCCAGTTTCCAGGAATATTTACCTTAATAATTCCAGTCAAACCTATCTACATGAAATAAACAGCAAAAACAGAACAACTTTATATTTTGGACTATTTATCCAGCCTAATACTCAATAGTGACTGTCGTACAGTCACAGAAGACCAAGATCCTCCTGGCGGACTTTGGGCTGGCCTGGAGTGCCAACAAGACCGGGGTCTCTCCAGCAATAGAGCTTACATTTGCCAATACAAAGCACAAGAAAAAGATAGGTGCTGTGTATAATAAACTCTATGATTTTACAGAAGCCTTTCTGGACAAAGACTTTGTCTTGTTGTTTACCTTGGGTATCACTTTTACTTCAGGTTGAGCGAGTCCATAGAGGACCTTGACGGGGTCCTCCTAGGTATTGACAAGGCCAGGCTCTCCCTGGATGGGAAGAAGGTCCCCCTGGGTTACAACTCATTTGACCATGTTATCTGGTACGCCCTGGTCCTGGCTGACATCTATGGGTTTGTAGCCCCGCCAGAAAAGCTGCTGCTCTATTCCCACCTCACTAGCCTCCCTTTTACTGGCCACCAAGAAACTTCAATCAGGGTGTATCCAATGTACATGGTGTGGCAGTGGAAGTTGTGCACCACCTCCATCGCAGGGTGGGTACATACCACCAAACCCACTACAGGTGCACTCAATAAAAATCTCCTTCCTCAATATAAGCTACACTTTTAAATTTTACTTTTTAAAATAATTAATTTTTATAATTCTTATTTTAGCAAACAAGTTTTGCAAAATAAATCCTGAAGAAGATCTTCATATAAGCATAAACATATTTACTTTAATAAAATTTACTTCTATTGTGTACACTTTACATTTAACTTTTTTTAATTACATCTTTATATTTATTTTACAAAAGTGATAAAAATATATTTACATAGTCCAGTATCAAGTGTTTGGGATAACCTCAGATGCCATAATAATAAAAATAATATAAAATAAATAAATTACAAACCTTCATTGATGTTCCCACTGAATGTGATTGTGGGTTTAGAAGCTTCTAAATATAAAATGATAATTAATAAATCTTAAATATTAAATTAGAGAATATAAAAAATTCAAACAAGCTAAGCCTTTTATATTGATTGGCAGTTTGGCAAGGTACGCAGAGATGAACAAATCAGTGTGGTCATAGAATTTAGCCATGGTCTTAGCTGGGTGGGTGTGGACCCCGGCCTGCAGCAAATCAAAGAGGTCTTTGGTCCCAATTGGGGTCCCTCACTTGACAACTTGCTTGAGCCACCCAAAGACTTCCTCAATGGGATTTAGGAATGAGGAATAGGCAGGGAGAAATAGGAGGCGCAAATTTGCAGTGGCCAATTGCTGGGGGCCCACTGCAATGCTAGTGTCAATCATTGGGAATTCCTCAATAATATCAGCCACCTTATGGAGACCAACATTGTCCAGCACAATTACATTGGTGAAGCCCAGGCTTGTTCGCCTCAGGTGCTCCTGGACCAATTGGAGAAATGCTAGAAAGGTGCGGCTGTTGTGGGAGCCTAGAATCATTTAATAGAGCTTGACCCCCTTTGGACCAAGGAGAGCCAACATTGAATAGGCTGTGGCGCAGAATGCAGCACACCAAGATACCCCGTCATTTGAGCCTTTGGGGACATACCCATTGCGCATTGACAAGGCAAATGCTGATTTATCAATGTAATAGAATTTGACCGTCCCCTTGGCTTTGAGAGCAGTGTACGCCTCTGCATATTTTTTCTGGGTCTCAATATTAGAAGGGCTGTTTCTGTTGTAGGGGGATACCCCAAGTTTTTTTTTCAGAAAAACCACAGACCCTTGACCACATGGTATTAAAAGGAAATCAAAGCCTCAACCCCAAAAGTAGACTTAATTATTGCCTGTATATTTTAAAATTGGAGATGGCAATCTCAGGGTATCCACTGGTGTATTGCCCATTTGAGCTCATTGGTGAGCATGGTGGATACACATAAGGATTTCTCCACAGCAAGGGCTCAGCCAGTATTGATGAACTTGTTGAAGGTCTTTGAGGTGTACTTGGAATCCACCCCAACAAGAGCTGTGGCCGCCTTGTAATCACCAGATTCCCACATTAGCTTGAACAGGATGATGCATTTGATATCAGGGATGCGCTTCTGGGCAGGCTTTTTGGAAGTGGGGATTGACTTGTTGGCATTGAGCACAACAGAGGGCATAAAAACCTTGGTATAGAAGGCTGCAACCTCCTTTAACACCAGTTTTTCACATCAGTGTTGTAGAACTCAGGCTCCTTGCCCTCTTCCTGGTTGCCATCACTGACGTAGGGCTCATAGCTAGTGTCAAGTACAGGCTTTACCTTCTCCAGTATGGCTGACAGGACCAACTCTTGCCAGTACATAACGTCAAACACATACAAAGTAAGTTCTACTTCTTTGTTGTTAACTTTCTTGATAGTGGTAACCTTGGTGGGCTTCCAGGCCAGTTTGGGGACCCAAGGGTTTATGCTCTGCACCATAGCAGCTTGTGCTCCTTGAACCAGCTATGCCAGTTCAACCTCATTATTGTTCTCTCCTCTCCTGTCTCCTTTATGGGTAGGCACTTGTATTGCACTGACTAGATTTTTTGACCCTCAGGGGTGACCACAACTGCAGTGCACAACAGGTGCATTGATACTCTGTTGTTGTGTTCCTTCCATTTTGAGAATTTAATAAAATATTAAATAAATTTCAATTGAGTTACTTCTTAATTTTAATTTTTGCTTTATCTGAATATGGATATTTAATTAGAGTTTTTCCCACCCAATATTCCAATTATAGATTTTTTATTTCTTAATTAGTTGTTTTTGGCTTTACAACACCCATTTTAGAATCACCAAAAAATTTCCTCCCATTTTCCCAGACTTTACGCCAAATTTAAGCACTCAACACAATATTTTTAAAATTTATGTTTCATATCTTGTATCTTATTTTAGATACCTTTGTATCATTCTTGATTATAATCCATTGCACACATCATTTGAGTGATTTTGTTTACATAGTGAGTTGCTATTGTGTTTTGTTTTTGGATTAAGTTTTGACTCACTGCACTTGGGTGTATTTTGTCACCAATTCACATAGTAAACACATGTACATCAAAAGTCAACTCACACCATTTTGTTTGTGAATCAATATATTTTGGATTGTATTTTGAATGGTTTTGCTTTGCGTGTGAGCCTTTTGTTGCTGAGTTGACTCATTTTGCCCATTAACGCCAATAAACCCTGTTAACAGAGTGTATATTTTAACCTGAGAGTTGGATTTTGTTCAAATCTGACTTCATTTTGTTTAAATCTGATGTATTTTTGGTTGTTGTCATAGCTTTTAAAACTACTGTAAAAGAACACTGACTGCCTGAATGTTGACACCTTCACTGGTTTATTAGTAAAACACTGCCGCTTAACAAAAAGCACACATACAATGGTATGATAATTCAGGCCAAAGTACCCAGGGCTGTACTTTAGAATTCTCTCTACAATCCCTATTATTTAGTTTTCATAAGCTACGTATGCAAAGCTTTGATTTTTTTAAAATTTAAAAATAATCAATTTTGGCCTTAAAAAACCAACTCCAGAAAATATTAACTAAGCTTTATAAGTGAGTTACATAGTGTTTTTCTAGTTTAATACTGACTGCCATTATGCCAACAGTCAAAATTAAAGCGTTTTTTATGCTGAAAAAATAAATTAAATATTTTTGACTAAAGTGACTACCAGAATGTTGAATTTTTATTTAAACATGTTTTTTATTCTTTACTAATAAACTAGCTCTTAAATTACTTTCCATACTTCTATAGACTATTAATTTAATAATAAAAAACAAGTTATTATTATTTAATTTTATTCATGTTTCACATGATAATTCTTACTTTATGAACTCTAATCTAATTATTGTAGGACAAATCTTCCAAGAAGCCACAAAAGAACCACAAGTCAACCAAGAAAGCACACAAAGCCCCTGGAAAGACCCAAAGTTCCTACCCCAACAAAAAGAACCAGCCAAAGAGCCCTCAACAAAACAGAAGACAAAGGAGAAGACCCCAGACCTTGAAAGCAAAGAGCCCTCCTCTGACCCCTCCTCTTCTCTAAGCTGGTACCAATCAGAAGGAGATGAGGTTCCATAAACAAGCAAGAAAGAAAGAAGATACCCAAGGGTCCAGAGCCCCAGTCAAGCCCAGATGAATCAATCTCAAAGGAATCAAGCCCCAAGGAATCAAGCTCATCCCAGTCCAAGAAGCGCAAGAATCAAACTCCAGATAATTCCCCTCCACTGCCTAAAGAATCTGCACCTCCATTCTCCTCATCAAGTATCAATAAAGAAGATCCTGATGATTATCTGTCTGACTATCATCAAGCACCAATTGGCCCATGTGATCCCCTAAAGGTTCATAATATATGTAACGTCAAAGGAGAGTTTAAGATCCCAAAGAAGTTCCCTCAGTTTTCCCCTCTAATGTCTGTCAAAGGAGGTGCAAGTTTAGTCTGTGATGGTTATGTTTTAAGTTGCAACAATTAAAAGAAAGCAGGAAGAAGCAAGCCTTATGTGTGTGAAGATAGAAGCTGCGCTGCCAGGATCAACACAGAAGGATGGGATAAAGTCACTAGTGAAAAAGGAAAGCACACATGAAATGCTCCAATCAATATTATTGAAAAGCTTCTAAAGTGGTACCTCTATCAAACATTTCCAGTCTCCAAAGACATCAAGGCTTTTAATCTCTCAGTTTGGACAACACACACCAAAGTAATGAGAACCTGAAGCTCAACCCTGACCTCAATCAGTTAGTGAAGTACATATGTGACAAACACCGTGATCTATTCCCCCATAAGAAATCTGCCATGGTCCAAGGAGAATTAGTCTTGACAGAGGAGTTAAAGATGTTCAATGGTGATGAGATGTTACTTTTAAATGATTGTGGGCCTACAGCAGAGGCAAGAAGTATATGCTATGCTACACAACAAAACCTGGAGCAGTTAAGAGATTCAGAGACCTGGTTATGTGACAGTACCTTTGCAGTATGCCCCCACCTTTTTACCAACTATGGGTTGTACATTCCTTTATTGAAGGCAAGGTGTTCCCATTTG
>QTSX02002481.1:0-49519 GCA_014839935.2 Entomophthora muscae | reverse complement strand
GCTAACAATTGAATGTCATAAATATCCTGCATTCCCTTTTACCCTTGGATAATACAGATCACCAGATAAGGCAAAAAAATGGCTGCAAGTACCACTTGAGTTCCCAGAACAGTACAGCATATCTTTACCAAAGGGACAGGTGCTAATAACACCTCTTTATCCATTTTGCAACCTATACAGTATATAACTTCACTTTCCCCAATAAAATATATACCTTTACTTACTTGATATTTTACATTAAACTATCTTAGTTGTTACCTCTAGGTTGAAGGTAAAGGCTTAGGGTTCTATTATCAGCAGTATCAAGTTGTGATTAGGCAGCAGCCATACTCTAAAATAGCAAGCACATACATCAAGATTAACAGCGTCCCTAAGTTAACTAATGACACTAGTTAAACTCCACTTAAGCCTGCCTCTTCATATATCAATTCCTAGAACCCATGTGGGTTACCACTGCCTATAAGCACCTGATGGGCCATGCTGCAGCCTGGTTTACTACCTGGGTGAGTCACATAGCTGAAGTGACATATACCATCTTCAAAGGTGCTGCAAAATTACTCTACAGTGAGACCTTCATATCTGTCATAGGCAGATTGCTGGGTGGGGCGCTATTTGACACAGGGGGCAGGACCGCTGGGCCTGTGGAAAGGCTCATCACAGGATTAAAACCAACTTAATAATGTAAGCTGAGCGTTACAGAAGCAGAGACCAAAGGCCGTAGTTAGGGACCATAGAGTCCACCAAGCCAGTTATAGCTTTATATAGTGCTCCAAAAAGCTGGGTGGAAGTGGTATTGGTGGCAACAACAGACGCTTGTGGGAAGTTGGGCTGCAGGGTGAGGGGGAAGTCCTAGGTACTAAGTAGGCTGGCAGATAGGTGTACTTATCATTAAAGAGTCTGTACTGTACTGTGTACCAAGTTCCTTTGGGGTTGAGGGTTTCTGGTTCTCTAGTTCTTGCCAAGGGTTCAGAAATTAAGGTGTTTTCTAGGATAAATTTGAAGTATGGATGATTTGGAAGATAGTCAGAGAGATTTTTGGTTCAAAGGGTGCTTCAGCTGGACAGAATAATGTGGGCAGAGGGGCCATGGGATTGGCAGAAGGACTGGTGGGGGTGTTGGAGGTTACAGGAACAGTACATAGATGGTAGAAGAAAAGAACTAAATATAGCAGAATATTTGTGAACCAAAGGATCATTAGACTTTATTATCAGAATTACCATAAACCATTTCAGCTTTGACAGGTAATTTATACTATTTTTCTTGGCTTCATCTGTAAGTGCAGGAATTTAGACTTTGGGCGGTCTGGAGTCAGGAAGCTGGGAAATCATGTGTTCTTCAGGTTTGGCTGTTTGATTATTGGCAGATATTGGCAAACAGATGCGGGAAACTTCCTGTTTCCAAACTATATTCCATAAATCAGGTGGCCGGGCCAAATTTACGCTAGCCTCAACACTGAGGTATTATACCTGCTGACTGTTATTGGCAGGCAAGAATTTAGATCTGTCCAAAATCCCTGTTTGGAAAGCAGCTGCTTCTGCATAGTTCAGGGCTTTAGGTGGCCCGCCTTTGGCCTCAAACTTCCTTGGCCTTAGCAAAACTCCTTTGCTTTTTGGGCTGCTTATTAAATGACTCAAAGATTTGATCACAAAAATGTGGGCAGCCAGGTCCTTTGCCATCTGGGTTGGCGGGTTGCAATGTGAGATGTCCTGGGTTTTATTCCCAACTTCTGCTTTGCTTTAGCATAAGAAGCAAAATATCATTTGTGATAATATCCATTGTGGTGAGAGCCCTTTTACTGAGCATTAAACATATATTCATCATCATGGAGTACTTTACTTCCTGGCAGCAAGCCCTCATTGCTGCTCCTGAAACCATCATTGAAGGGAATTTGATTTCCCTCCCCCTCATCATCAATGGGCTAAAATCCCATATCTATAAGTGAGTTCCCAAGTGAAATGTACATCTATTGATGAGTGCTACAATGCTATTATAGAGGCCAGCAACCAGGTCACCAGGAGATTTCACAGTACAAGAGGATATTTCTATCAGGATACAAAGTACTGTAAGCTGGGCTATAAAGAAAAGAGCTGGGGCAGCCAAGTGGGTTGATGGTCATGGCCCACCACATTATTGGCACTAACTTGATTATATATAAGGCTAAATGTACTAGCATGAACTAAGGGCCTGCAGGTGGCACCATAGAGTCAATAAGGCCTGTGAAGGATATATAGACTATTAAAAATAGTTGATTGGAAGGAATCTCTGAAGTAGGCAAACAAAGGGCAGGCAGTTGGGCTTGTGGATGAGAAGTGGTTCCATGGGTACCAAATATGCAGGCAGATTTTAGTGCTTGTTGTTGGATACCTGTGGCTTAGTTGTGTACTAAATACCTTCTCTATTGATTTTTCCAGGTTTCATTGTTAGAGCTAAGAGGTCTGACAGAAGAATATTCTCTAGGGTTAAATATCATATTCTGGGTTAGGTGAATACTATGTGAATTTTAACAGCCTTTAAGAAAATCCATGTGGTCCAAAATAATTAAGGCAAGGGTCCTCTGGCAGGTTGACTAGACTATCAAGTGATGCATCTGGATTAGACGGGGTAGCTGTCAGGACCATGATTTCTGATGATCCTAACAATTATTCTCCTGATTTGACAGTCTTTACTGAAGAGCTTTTCCCTGGTATGGTTGTTTTTAAAACAGAAAAATTAGCTGACTCCATTAGAAATAAAACATAAGAAAGGAATCAATAATCAATATTTTAATGATTTTACTGATATTTTAGTTAAATCAGGATTGAAAGTTGAGCCCAAGACTTCCCCTGTGCCTATTCTACAACTTAAATTAAGTTCAAAACAGCTTTGAAATTGTATTATGTGGGTAAATTCTTCAATTTCCAAGATTCCACCCAATCACAGGCATTGAAATGACCTGATGATGTTACAGCTGCTTGTTAAAGTTAAAAGGCTCTGTAACTTAATATGCTTTAAGTTAAGAGCTTGTAGTTATTTCACATCACCACTTTAACTGTTTTAAGATTACATTTAAGCTATTTTTGTTATGTTCCTTTAAGACTAATTAAGCAATTTAAAACAGTTGAGTTGTTTTTTAAAAAATCTAAGATAATTAAGAATGTGATTGAATCCTTTTTCCCTTAACTTGCAGTTAAATCTGTTGTTACAACTGTCAACTTCCCTTTAAAACTCCCCAATCACTATGCTATATAAACTCTTGATTATTGCTTGTTGCAATTTCTCAATCAATAAATATTTTATTCCTTTGAAAATTTTTTATTGTAATTATTTTCTTTTTACTTCATCATAAAACCACCTAATATTCCCATCTTAGGGGGATTGGTTTAATTGGGTTGCAACTTTGGAGCTACTCCAGCTGGTTCTTTCCTCCATTAACTTGAATTCCAGACTAGGTACAGGGACTTAGGCTAGATACTGCCAGGATAAATAGTGGACCCCTGTTGTTCCAGGAAGATGTTATAAACATCCTTGTTCTCTGAGAAACCTCCTGTTAATAAAACCCCCAGCAAGCACCAACCCTTCAAGCCTCTCTAAATTTGTTTCACCCCCTTGCCACTGCCTTCCTGTTATTTTAATTGGGGGCTTATATGTCCATTGATTGTTTTAATCCCCTTCTGGGATGCTATTGACTATTTGAGGGAAATCTTTCATCTAGGGATGATTTCTGTTCCCATTGGTTCATTGCTCACAGGATTGAATCCTTCTTCCCTGGTACTGTGACGGAAATTGCGGAATAGTAGGAAGCTGTCTCTAAGTGGTGGGGAATTACCACCCAAATCCACATAGAGTTAATGATTAACCACCAACGCAGCTTCAGATACTTTTTTATAAAATTTCAAAATGAGATACTAGGATTAAGTAAAATAATTAATCCCAACCAGAATAGCCCAAGATAAATAGCCTGGGAAAGCATCATAGAGTCTTCAGAATAAAATTCAGGACATTGAGATACAACAATATTTTTAGCTTCAAAGACGGATGGAACAACTCCAAGATTGGTAGGCATTGAATTAACATTGGGTGGTGTCAACAACAAAGTACCAACAGCTGGGCCTCATCTGCCAGTAATGATTCTGCTGAGGATCAGATTGTAGGGGATGTAACACAACAACCCAACTACTGGATGTATTTCTTAAAATAAAATTAGACCAAGGGATAAGTGATTTTTATTGAGTAAATTTTGGGAGGACTCAACTCTTAGAGTTGAAACAGTGAAAATTATTCAATATGTATCAAAAATTGACTAAGCAATACCGCCTGGATCTTGAGCTCCTATTCCTTCTACATTTTCAAGTGAGTACTTAGTCCAGGTTGCAAAGAACCCTTGTGTGACCAACTTCTGACAACCATGCTGATAAATAATCTCATATTGGGTGACCCTTAAACTACGTCAATTTATCAACGTCAACTTACAGGGGGTCAGATTTGATCGGCAAACTGGGGTAGCTGTAACCCATTTTTGATCAACTATTTCATTTAAGTCTGTCAAATCAGTCAGTTTTGTTAAAAGTTTCCAGACTTCTGAGCTTTTCTACTTGGTTGAATAATTCACAGCATTATGGAACTTACTGTGACATTACCCTCTGCTTTAGCCCAGGCACAATGCCACCATTCAGAAGATGGGACAAGAAAAGTTCTTGTGGGCAGGGGGAAGTTTCATGGCAGTTAAAGTGGCCTCAGGATGGCCAATGGCAGTTGGGTTATGCTCATAGAACTCTTGAATAAGTTCTGGGAAATGGAGCAATCATACTGTGGAACTCACAAGTTTTCAGAGTCAGGATAGCCCTTCCATGACACCAACTATTCCAGGCAGTGTCAATTCTTACGTGAAGCCAGAATACAATTTAGCTCATACTCAGGTTCTCCTTCTACAAGAATCAGTTGAGAAGAAGGAGTCTCTGTACCCTTAAAGGGAGTAAGAAGGCATTCATGGAAGGTGTGGAAAATCTTAAAAGCTGGGGGTAAATCCAGTCAATATGCAGAGGGACCAATTTGATGTTCAACCTTGAAGGGACCAGCTTGCATGGGACCCAATTTACGGCAGGGAACCTTCAGTTTCATATTGTGAGCATCCACATGACCAGATCACCTGGCCTGTAGATTGGACCTTCCTAGCGCTTAAAATCTGTGTATTCCTTGTAAGTTGTCACAGTAGCGGCAAGAGTAACCTGAAGCACCTGACAAACCTGTTTCAATGCAGCAGCTTTATCAGTTGCAGCTTTCACATTTTTAACCAACTGGGGACCCATGTTGGAAGAGGGATTATAACCTACATTAGCATAGAATGGCAAACCCTGAGTTGACGTGTGCAGGGTGTTATTATATGTGAAATCTGCCATGGGTAGGTTATCACACCAGTTGTCTTGCCGTGCATTAGTGTAGCAGCATAGGTAGACCTCCAAACTTTGGTTTAACCTCTCCGTTTTTCCATCAGATTGGGGGTGGAAAGCTGTGAAATGGCATAATTTGATATCATGAATTCTAGTAAAAGCCTCCAAGAACTGAGCAATAAATTGAGGCCCACAGTCACTTACAATCTCCAGTGGGATGCCATGGAGGGAGAAAATTCTATTCACAAACAAACTAGTTGTTTCCACCAAAGTAATTGTGGTTGAGCAAGGTAAAAATTAAGCCATTTTTGTGAAAAAATCTACCACCACCATGATTTTGTTAAACCCATTGGAATTGGGAAGTTCATCAATGAAATCCACCAACTCAGACATCCAGGGTCCTGCAGCAGGCTGCAGTGGAGCCAGTAAACCAATTATCTTGTTCCTGCTTGCCTTGGACCAAACACATACCAAACAATCTCAAACATAAGCCGCCACCTGCACCATCAAATCTTTCCAAGAAAACTGTCGGCAAATTAACTCCACCATTTTTTTCTGGGTGACCTGCTGTGAGACAGGCGTGATAGGCCTCCATGATTTCAACTCAAATAGTTCCCTCTGGGACCCACAAGCAATCTTGATGGTATAAAATTAGTCCTATCTTGTGATAACCCTGCAGCTGACCAACCAGATGTGCACATGCTAGTTCTAATAACCTATCATAACCTTTGGACAGAGACTGCAAGAACTTAAACTTGGAATATAATTCTAAGTCTGCGCCCCCAGTTAAGGACATGGTAGCAAGCGTAGCCAGCAGAGTTAACACAAAAAGGAACCACAGCCTTATACGGAATCATTATGTGTGTTGAACTCAGCGTCTATACCAGCATCTGGGAGATGGGAAGGGTTTCTGCTTAGTGCATCAGCCAAGTGATTGTCAGATCCTTTAATAAACTTGTAGCAGAACTTGTATCTTGTCAGGTCACCATGCCATCTGGATTGGTGACCCAACAAAACCCTGGGCTGACAATAGTACAGAAGAGCTTTATTATTGGTTCTCACTACAAAAGGATGATGCGCCAACATGAGATGGTGATGCCAATGCTTCAGAGATTCCACAACTGCCAATAATTCCTTGTTGTAGATCATATAATTGTGTTCACAAGCCTCCATCTTCTGGGAGAAATACCCTACAGGTCTCTCAATCCTGTTGTTAGCTGTCTGCAACAGCACACCAGCCACAGCATATTTAGAGACATCTGTGGAAACCAAAAAAGGAAGCTCAGGATCTGTTGAGACAACTTGGGTTATTGCTGGTATGTTCAAAGCTACAGATAGATGTTAGCCTTGCCAATGTACTCTACCTAATCCTATGCAAGAGCACTACAGACTACAATAGAATAGAAATTTGAAGATAATTATGTTTATTGAAACTGGAGTACAATCTAGCCAGCGGCTACAATCTATCCAGGTGTAACTAAGAACTTGTTGTTTATCCTTTTTGGCGTCTGTATCAATATATACTGCAAAAACCCTTGTTCTTATCCTTTCAGACAGTTCTCAGTGGCTACCTTTGCAATAGGTCCATCTTTTCTGGCTGCGCCTATCCTGATTGGCTGTCCTTGGCATGTGTGTTGCTACTGGCCCTTTACAGGCGTACATGGCACTTCAGCTACAGCCTACGCTCTTCTTGAGCTAGCCTACTGCCATTTATTGGTTGGCTGTATCTTACACGCCTATTATTGCGCTGGGAAACTACGCTGTATTTAGTTGGTGCTTAGAAATTGTCTCTGTTCAGCCCTCCTACATTGGAAGGTAGAATTCCAGTATTCCATTTGTAGGGCTTAATTAGTGATTCTTTTCTGGCTGGCAAGTCTTCTGCTTATTAATGCAATGGGTTAAATTAGGGATTATACAGCGTATAATAGCAGACTCAATCCTGTATCGACCCGTGGATTATCTGCTGTGTAAAGCTGACCTAAACCAATAAGAAACCCAATTATATGCCGTGTAACTCTGACCCAAACTTGGTATTTCCTGATCTTTTGCATATCACTTGTTTGATATGAGCATATATGCCCATCAGGCTGTGTGGAGCTGGGTTGATACAACGTCCAGTAGGGTGGATTGGGAGGTGAGTGATTGATGATCTTTAGGTTATACAGCGTAGAATCAGTGATAATCACTATGTTGGCTAACGTTTATATGGCGTATAATTGTTACATCAATTATAATAAAGCAAGTAATATACAGTGTATAATCAGTACACATTGGAATGATGATCAGTGATAATACGGTGTATAATTGTTGCATCTATTGTAATAAACTTACAATTGCATGGTGTGTAACTGCTATATCTATTATAATAAACTAATGATTATATGGCGTATAATTACTACACTTGATTAAATGATAACCAAGTGATAATACGGCGTGTAACTGATTAAGATCTGTGTGCAATGATTAGCCTGATCATTTGTGGTCAATCAGCCTAATCTCACATTTTCCCCCTCTTGACCATAAATAGGGGGGGTAAGAAGAGAGTCAGGCATTATGGCTTTCTCAACCATGTCTTCCTGGCTTAGCAGTAAAGAGGAGTACCAGGAGTTCTTGGCTACCATGTTGGAGGAGCGTCAACAAGAGTTTAACCACCAGAGCAAGGAGGCACGCCGTCTCCAATTCTACAGTTGGCGTTTGCTATAGGCTCACAAGAATGATACTTGCTCAGAGTTGTCCTTGGCCACCACTGTGGTGACCAATCCCTTCCAGCGTCCCCACAGCCCCATCTTGGAGCAGGAAGTTGTTCAAGAGGGTCATCCTCCTTTGGTGGTGGGGGCTTCTTCAGTAGACCTGGCTGCTTGGCAGGCCCAGGCTGTGGTACCTTGGTTGCCTGTTGTGCTGTATGCTCCTGACCCTACTCTGTTGGGTAGTGTTATCCTTTTGTACGACCCTGATCACGCGGACTTTGAGGTCAACAGCCTCTTCCAGGGGTACAAGTTCCTGAGTGAGTTCCTCTTTGTCCTCCTGTCCCGTGAGCAAGGAGTGGATGTTCACTCCTGTCTTTGCCATGCGGAGCAATATCACCCTCCTTCCGTTTGTTCTGTTGCCCTCTGTGAGCTGGCTTGGCCTCTGGAGGGGGTCTTGGTAGAGCCGTTGTGCTCTAATGTGGCTTTGTATGCCAAATACGCTGGGGTAATTGACTTCAACCTGCAGTGGTGCGGGTCTGGTCTGGTGTGTGGGGGCCTAGTCTAAATTCCACTTGGCAGTGGGGACTTTGCCAAGTTGACAACCAGCACAACTGGCTGGCTAATGTCATTAATATTACCCTGGAGAGATTGGAGACTTGTGATCCTTTCCGTTATCTCTCTATATGGCTTGTTAGATAACTTTTCCTGATTCCAAAGCCTTTGCTTCTTTGCAGTTTCTTGGGTCAAATGCAGGCCATCTTGGAGTATTACTGTTATGAAGTGTTGCACCATCATGTGGTCTTCTGGTTGACTATCCCTGTGAGGGGTTTGTTGTGGAGTGCTTGGTGTTGAGGGCGTGCTTACCTATCATGTGTGGGATCGTTCCTGGCAGATGGGGAGCTGGCTTTGACTACGCCATTATGCACTGGGAACAGCTGTCCTCTAGGCGCAACATATGGGCTTCAAAACGTTATTGTTATTTATCAGGTGGTGGCCACCCACGCTTTTGGTGACTATGTGGAGGCTACCACACACCATGTCCCTGAGGAGCCTGAGGAGGGCACTCAGTAATAAAGCCTCGTGGACTATGTCCTTCTTCAATATAATGCACTCTCTTTATTTTTACTATTTATATATTATATTTTTTATATCTTTTTTATATTTTTATATCTCTTTGTATGGGCTCCTTTCATGAATCATATGAGAGCCATATTACTATGCTATTTTTTATGGCGAGTTCAGATAGTGTTTAATTAGGTTTTTCCTTTGGGGTGCGGAATGAAATTAAAAACTTTGCATGTGCACAGTTGAATATGTGTTCACTATCCTTATCCTTGATGGTTTAGCATCAGGTGAGGTTTTCTCTATGATCTCAAAGGGGCCTACCCAGCTTGTCTAGTTTGTGGGATCTACCTGCTCCTCTGGTGCTGGCATGTGACCCCCTCTCCTACTTCAAAAGAGGACAATGGGGCCTATTAGCGGAGTCCCTTCAAATCTGGCTTGGGTCTTGATAGCTGTGTTGCTAAAAGCAGATGCCTGCAATTTGATGAGGGTGTGGCCAGCTGTCCTAGGTACTGATTGTGGAAAGTTGCTCATGATTGCCTGTGGCTGAGTATAGACAGGCGGAATTTCAGGTGTCAACCATACATCAGTTGAAAAGGGACGCTCCAGTGGTGGAATGCAGCAAAATGCTGCACAAACACTGCTGCTCCTAAGTATGTTTCCCAAGAGGATGTACATGATGAAGCTAATTTCATATTGGATCTGGGTTAGGTGCCACGACGTGTTCCACCCTCCCATTGGTTTCCAGGGTGTGGATGAAGAGCACTCGCAACTCTCATGAGTTTTTCACTATTGTAACTGGGCCGTAAAGTTGGTCCCATTATCTGAGAGTAGAAACTGAGGGCATCCATGGAAAATATAATGGCATCCAAGACAAATTTTCAGTAGAAGGGGATCTCTTTCCTTAGAGGCTAGGCTTCCACCCACTTAAATAGGGGACTTAGCCACTATCACATAACAAAAGCGGGCTGCTACGTGGGAGTGGTCCCACTACATCCATCAACACAGTATGCCAGGCAAATGGGTAGCACAATTTGTAAGTTGTGCTTTTTTGCAGCGGCTTATGTCTGCATATGCAGCACTTGATGCAGCAGTCAATTGTCTCCTGAATTTCAAAATTCATTGCCTCCCAGAAGTAGATGAGGAAGAATTTTTGGTCTTCCAAAAAACCATGACCTGTTGCCTTATGAGCGGCCATAACAATGCTAGTCCTTTTGGAGGTAGGTGAATATGCGTTTCTTACCATCCACTAGCTTGTGCCAGCACACCATTGTGTAGCTGTATTCTTCCAAATGTCACATGTAGGATATGCTGTACTTTCTTGGGCTTGTTGCTAAACTTCCCAGTCATCATTTTCTGGTACAGCTAACTGGCTAATGGACTCACCAGGGCCACAGGGTAAACAGGATAGGCAGTCTGCATTCTGGTGCTTGCTGCCAGGGCATTGAAGGATCTTGTAGTCCAAGGCCTGTAGTTTCAACGCCCATCAAGCAAGCTGGCCTTCTGGTTCCTTGAGGCTCTGGAGCCAAGCTAGGGACGTGTGGTCTGGGATCACTAGAACTATATTCCATGGATGTAGACCCAAAAGTGTTTGCATGCATAGATGACTGCCAGGCAGTTTGCGCTCTGTCACCATATAGTTGCGTTTGTGGACGTTTAGTGTCCTACTGGCGTAGGCTATAGGGTGTTTGAGTCCCTTGTTGATGATTTGGGATAGTGCAGCCCCAACTGCAGTAAGTGAGGTGTTGGTATGGATCACAAATGGTCTGTCAAAGTCTGGGTACATCAGAACAGGGTTGCTTGACAAGGCCAAGCATAACTTGTCAAAGGCTCCTTGGCATTGTTTACTCCATACATGTCAACTCCTGATTTCAACAAGTGGAAGAGAGGTTCTCCAATTGCTGCAAAGCAGGGGATGAAACGTTGATAATAACCAACCATTCCTAAGATACTTGTACGTCCTGTTTTGACTCAGGTTGCTTCATCTTAGATATGGCTTCAGTTTTTTTGGGTTGGGGATGCAGGCTGTGGCTATCTATAATAAAGCCCAGGTATTCCAACTGGTCCTTGAAGAACTGGCATTTGTGCGGCTTTATCTTAAGATTGGCAGCTGCTAGCCTCTTGAAAACCTCTCCCAAGTGAGCTAGATGCTCAGTGAAGGTCCTGGATAAAACATTGATGTCGTCCAAGTATAATAGGACACAGGAGAGCTTAAGGTTTCCAAGAATAGTGTCCATTGCACGCTGAAAGGTTGCAGGAGCATTGCACAGCCCTTGCAGCATCCTTGTTGGTTAGAATAGTCCTTGTGAGGTTATGATGGCGCATTTTTCTTGTTCTTCAGGGGTAGTTCAATCTGCCAGTAGCCCAATATGAGGTCTGTAGCGTAGAAGTACTTGGCACCCCCAAGACGGTCTAATGCGTCATCTATGCAAGGCAAAGGGTAGGAGTCCTTTTTGTGACCTTGTTGAGGCGTTGATAGTTGATGACAACTTTGTTAGATCCTTCTTTCTTCTTGGCAATCAGGATAAGAGATGTCCAAGGACTTTTGGATGGAACCAACATGCCTTGTTTCAGCAGTTTGCTGAATTCTTCTGAGGCAACTTCTTTGTTTGCTTTCAATTGTTGTATGGGACGCATTCAGATTGGAGGAGTGGCTCCTGTATTGATGTGATGGGTTACTCCTTCAGCATAACCCAGATCATGATTGCTTTCTGCAAAGATTGAGCGGTACTTTTTGAACAGCAAAGATGCCAGAGCTTGCTCCTCAGGACCAAGGGAGGAAAGGTCAGCTATGGGGGTAGTCAGATGGACTGCTGGTCCAGGTTTGTCTGGTATACCCATTTCCTCAAATGTACCAAATCCCTTAACCTCAGATAGTTCCTCTGTGGTGTAGAAATGTAAGAATCCTATCACTTGGTCTTTCTTGATAGAAAGCGTCTTGTTTTTGAGGTTAGCCAAGAGAACATGTATCTCCTGCTGGCCAGGGTAACAATGCCTGGTGCAATGCACAGCTCAAAGCAAGAACGGCCCCAGAGTTTGATGACCTCTGCATATACTCCTTCAGGAATAACCACAGATAACCCAGTCTCTGCAATCTTCTGGTGTCCAGGCTCCAGGGGAAAAGGCGGACCTGGTCCTCAGCCAGAATACCCTTATGTTCCAGAATCTGTTTAGGAGGTTTATGTCTATGTTTCCTGACAAGTTTGTATTCTACAGGGACAATTCTGTTGGCGTAAGCCAGATTGACAAATTTGCAGGGCCTGGGAGTGGTGTCTTGACCTTCCTTACTGAAGAAAAAAGGTAAAGGTCTGACCAAGGATTTCAAGGTGGCAAGACCCCAATATGTCATGGCACCATATTTCACCAGGAAGGAGGTGCCTATGAGGAAATTGTAGGTGCTGTTTGGCAAAACAACTGTGGGGGCAGACACTGCAATGGAGCCAAATTGCATAGGTAGTGTGCTGTATGCTCCCACAGAGTATGTGGGTTCCTTGCCAGCTGTACCAAAGGATGATCTATAGTCCACATCTGGGGCTATACCCAATTTCTTCACCATTCTTAGTGGAGATGATATTAAATGGAGCGCCACTATCCACTATGGCTTGAATGTAATGTTTGTTAACCAATATATCAATGTAGGTACAATCAATATAAGAGTCATTGAGGCTTTTTAATCTGTGTATACCATTCTCCTCATTGCTCTTCAAGGTGCAGAAGCAAACTTTTGCAGACATCAGGGTATGCAGACTTAAGTTCCTCCAGGGGAAAGCTACTTGGATTGACTTTAAGTTTGGGGTGTTGTTGGAGCATGGTGAGTGGCCATTTTCCCTGGCATCCTGTAACTGGGCTGCATATGGCTTTGAGACTTCAGCCAGGGCGGCCTCTTCTTGATTGACTTTGCTTTGGGATCGAGTAGTCACTGCATACAGGTTGTTGGCTACAACCATATGGATTGTGTCTTTGTGTAGCTCATTGGGACAGTGGTCTTTGGGGCCAGGTTCAATGGGAACGTTGAGGGATTTGGCTGAGGTAGAATTTCCCTCTTCTACTCTGCCTTGGCTTTTCCCTTGGTTGTGCTAGCAGAATGGGAATGTACCACATGCACCTTCTTAGAGTTGTTTGGACACTTTAATTTCCAGTGTCCTGCTGTGTTACAGGCAATGCAGTAAGGACCCTTCACGTCAGGAGGGTATGCAGAGGACTTTGTGGGGTCCTCTTTCTGAAAGCTTGGTTTCTTGTAGGTTGGCTTTGGCTGCTTGGACTCAGGTTGGTTGGGAGGACCAAATGTTTTGGCATGACTGCGGAGGCAGTCCACAATTTCTGACATGTCCTTGCCTTTGGCGTAGTCAGGGGCCATTGCTCTATGGAGCTCTTTGTACAGGTGAGTGGCCTGCTTCATTGCAGCGCAGATATCAAAGTTGGAGACTGTACTGGAGCCAAGGAGCACCAGCGCATCATGGTAGAATTGTTCTGTGAATTCCTGCAGATTTTTGCCTGGCGCAAACTTTATGGCGCCAAACTTGGACTTCCTGGTGAAGAGGATATCCTCTCCACTGAACTCCTCCAGCACGGCCTGTCTAGCCTCTTGATACGTCCAGTCAGTTGCAGGTAGGTGTGGCATCACTAAGTTGCAGCTGACTGTGTCTAGTGTGGTGATGAGTGTGGTTGCCTTCTGGTGGTTGCTGGCGCCTCTCATAGCCATCTCAAAGAGTCTCAAGAAGAAATTTATGTTCCCTTGTTTGTCAAATTTTGGGAGGTTCAGAGGCTTGAACCGGTTGTTTACAGCTGTAGGCTTGGTGGGCTGGCAGGGGAGACAGTTGATTGCCTATCTGCCGTATAACTACACCTAGCCCTAGGTGTGACCTTTGGCGTGAAAGGCTCTCTTGGAGGAAGGGTTGTGAATACCTTGGGAATCCCCCTATTTGAGTGTTCCCCTTCCTCCTCAGAGGTGTCAGCAGTGTCTTCATAGTGGTCTGTGTGCATTGAGGATGATGTTTGCCAGCTGATGGAAATGAACTTGCAGCCTTTTGTTTCTAGTAGCTGGATCTGATCTTCCATTCTAGCCAGGCAGTCATGACATTACTGTTGTCCATCTGCAGGCTTCTTTGACGGAGCTCAGACTCTACGCCCATGGTGCTTTTAGAAAGGCGTGACACGGTTTTTCTCAGGGTTGTCTGCTCCATTTGCAGAGCCATTATGGTCTCATGCGCTCTAGCAAACTCCTCTTCATATCCATTGATTGCGCTCTCCAAGGTTGCTACTTTGATCTCTAGTATTGAAATCTTTGCACTGTATGGACAAGGTAGCGGGTTTGGCATGGATGAGCGGTATACCTTCACTTGGCTGTCAACTTTTGCTTCTAGTCTCTGGAAGTTATCCAGAACGTATTTTTCAAACTGGTGAAGCTGTGAGCCAAGCTGCTCTACTTCTTTGTCCAGGGAGATCATGTTCTGGTCCATGGTGGCTATGTTGTTTGCCATTCTCATGCTGAACTTGTCTGACTCAGCACAGAACTTGTACACGTCCTGTAGCCATGCCAGAGAAGCTCCACAGGCATCCATTGCTTCATGTATCATGGCTCTTAACTTTGTGTTTAATATGTTGATCAGTTCATTAATATGTGCATGTGCATTCCCCCATGAACTGATTAGCCAGGACCACAGCACAAATCTCCAAAAAGGAGGCGTTGGCTGTGGCCCGTTGCTCAGCCCAGTTGCAGCAATAGGAGAGAAGGGTGTTGCTCAGGGACAAAAGTTTGATATTATGGCAGGCGGCAACTAGCTGGAGTTGTTTCACGGAGGGCTGGACAAAGCCAGCAAGGTACTCCACGGTGTGGTCTCCACCAGCAAGGCGCTCCTGAAAAGCTTGGAATGAGGAGTTACAGTAGAGCCAGTAGAGTAGCCAGCAAGTTTCTTGGTCCCGGTAGTGGAAGAATATGCTTAGATTCTGGTCAGAGCAATCAGAGGGACGGAGACAGAACCCACAATGTAAAGTCTTGGTCAGCTTGACAATCTGCGTGCAATTGTAGTAACCAACCAAGGTGGGACCCTCAGGGACAGAGGGCAACGGGGCCACAACCAAAGGGACAGTTATGGGAGGGTGAATGACCACGGGGTTGCTCACGGAAAAGACAGGAGCACTCTCACTGTCTGATGGTTCTATCTCGTACCCATGCTTGTCAACAAAGCTGGGCAGAGGCAGAGCCAAGGACAATCCTTGGTGGGCAGGGGCAGTTTCCTATTGCATTGGCAGAGGCTCAATTTTGAGTGAGCACCAATATTGAGCAACTTGGGTTATTGCTTATATGTTCAAGACTACAGATAGATGTTAGCCTTGCCAATGTACTCTACCTAATCCTATGCGCAAGCACTACAGACTACAATAGAATAGAACTTTGAAGATAATTACATTTATTGAAACTGGAGTACAATCTAGCCAGTGGCTGAAATCTATCCAGGTGTAACTAAGAACTTGTTTCCATCCTTTCAGGCGTCTGTATCAATATATACTGCAACAACCCTTGTTCTTGTCCTTTCAGAAAGTTCTCAGTGGCTACCTTTGCAATAGGTCCATCTTTGCTGGCTGCACCTATCCTGATTGGCTGTCCTTGGCACGTGTGTTGCTACTGGCCTTTGCAGGCGTACATGGCACTTCAGCTACAGCCTACACTTTTCTTGAGCTAGCCTACTTCTATTTAATGATTGGCTGTATCTTGCACGCCTATTATTGCGCTGGGAAACTACGCCGTATTTAGTTGGTGCTTAGAAATTGTCTCTGTTCAGCCCTCCTACATTGAAGGTAGAATTCCAGTATTCCATTTGTAGGGCTTAATCAGTGATCCTTTTCTGTATGGCGAGTCTTCTGCTTATTAATGCAATGGGTTGAATTAGAGATTATACAGCGTATAATAGCAGACTCAATCCAGTATCAATCTGTGGACTATCCGCCGTGTAAAGCTGACCTGAACCAATAAGAAACCTAATTATACGCCATGTAACTCTGACCCAAACTGGGTATTTCCTGATCTTCTGCATATCACTTGTTTGATATGAGCATCTATGCCCATCAGGCTGTGTGGGGCTGGGTTGATACAACGTCCAGTAGGATGGATTACGAGGTGAGTGATTGATGATCTTTAGGTTATACAGCGTAGAATCAGTGATAATCACTATGTTGGCTAATGTTTATACAGTGTATAATTGTTACATCAATTATAATAAAGCAAGTAATATACAGCGTATAATCAGTGATAATCACTATGTTGGCTAACGTTTATACGGAGTATATTTGTTACATCAATTATAATAAAGCAAGTAATATACGGCGTATAATCAGTACACATTGGAATGATGATCAGTGATAATACGGTGTATAATTGTTGCATCTATTGTAATAAACTTACAATTACATGGCATGTAACTGCCATATCTATTATAATAAACTAATGATTATATAGTGTATAATTACTACACTTGATTAAATGATAACCAAGTGGTAATATGGCGTGTAACTGATTAAGATCTGCGTGCAATTATTAGCCTGATCATTTTTGGTCAATCATCCTAATGCTCCCAGGATCCACATGTCTTAACACTGGGAAGACAACAAAAGATCCTTGACTGCTGTAAATGCTTCTGCGCACTCAGGCGTCAAGACCAGAGTCATCTTCCCACTAGCTGAATATAAAGGGGCGGCCACTTCAGACAAGTGAGGAGAGAATTTCTTCAAGAGCGTACAGGCACCTAAGAAACTACGCAGTTGGGATACTGTCACAGGTGTAGCATACTCTCAAACTGCAGCTTCCTTGTTGGGGACAATGGTGTGGCCATCCTCAAAGATAATATTACCCAGGAAGGTAACCTTACGTTTAAAGAATTCACACTTACTCCTTTTAATGATCAGGTTTGTCTGGATAATGCACTCTACAACTGCTGATATATGGGCCTTATGCGGCTCCTCATCTGGAGAGAACATCAAGATGTTGTCCATGTACGCAATGGCACATACATCCAGGAGATCTTCCAAGACCAAATCAATTAACCGCTGAAAGCAAGCCAGAGCATTCTTCAATCCAAAAGGCATTACACGGAACTGAAAGATACCCTTCTTGGTTCTGAATGCTGCCAACCATTCTATTCCCTCTGCAACCTTAATCTTGTTGAACTTTTTTAACAGAGCAAGCTTCAAGAACACCTTTGCCTTCTCCACACACCAAGAAATTTGTGCCTCAATAGTTAAGGAATAGGGATCAGGAATTGTAATGCTGTTTAAATTCCCATAATCAACACAAGGGCAAAGAGACCCATTGGATTTTTTAATGAACAACAATGGGGAGCAGATTGAAAAAGCCTTCTTAAAGATGTATCTCTTTGCCAACATGTCCCAAGTCTACTCCTCCAAACATGCATCCTTCTTCAAGGTCAAGGGGTAAATAGGAGATGCAATACAAATCAGATCAACAGTAACCTTAAAGTCAAAGTCAAACTGAGTGTGCTTGGGAAGGACCTTGCCCCTAGTGGCGTCAAATGCTGCAATCCAGGGTTTAAGGCATACCAGTAGATACAAACTCACAGGTGTGGGAGTAGGAACCAACTGGATTGTCTGGGAAGACTGTTCTAATTCAGACATACCCAATAATGGAATACAAATGATTATGCCCAACAAATGGTCTACTTGCAACTCATTTTCCTTTAGCAGGGCCAATACATTATGGTCTTGCCACCAGCCCACTCCTAGGATAATTGGATACATAAGGGTAGAGCAAATAGAGAATCTTGCAGTAAAAGATTGACCCACAACTACAAATGTCACTAGCTTTTTGCGCTGGAACAAGGCAAACGTTTGACAGTTTTCACCCCTAACCAGAATTCCAGGATGATACTTGAGTTGCAGCAAATCTGCAGTCTTGACACTCATGAAATTCTCAGAAGCACCTGTATCCAACAGAATGACTGTCCAATAGATAGTTTGACCATTATCTATACTACCATAAAACAAGAAGTAACCAGAAGTAGATTTATTTGCTGCAAGTGTTGCCACTTCAGCAGGATCTTGCTTCTCTTTGGTGGTACAGAAAGAAGCTAAGGAGGCAGGGTGCTCCTGAAAATAACGTTCAATCATTTCTTGGACAGCATCAGGAAGGACAAGACAATCACAATAAATAGGAACCAGAGGCAACTCCTCGGGCTCAATTACTGACAACTTTGCAGGTACAACATGCTGAAGCATAGCCAACAAACTCCCAGGGATGGCCACAACTAGTGCTTCATTCACCTTGGCAGGTTTATTCAAGATGGCAAATTGAGACTGGGAAGACACACATGGAGAACAATCCCAACTCTGGCTAGATGAAGCCACTGCGGAACAAGTACCCAAAAACCAAGAACGTGCAGTGTGTTTGGCTTCAATTTCCAGAGCACCTTGTTTGAGAGTCAACAGATTTGAGACCAGAGAAAGAATTTGGCTTATCAGGGCCTCAGTTGTGGTTAACAGGGAATCCCAAACTGCTGGATCCTGGGCAGTCTGGTCAACTGCTAACTACAACGCTGAGAGTTTGTTCACCTCAGGAACATCAATAGAACAGAAGTAGGCTAGAAACTGAGGAAGAAATACTGAGAGCAGAGTAGTACCCTGTTGAAAGGCGTACAACTTACAATATACTTTGAGCTCCTCAATAGATACACACATATTTTTTAACAAAGGGTATAAAGATGCACTTTCATTTAAAACACGTGGATTGCGCTCCACCACAGACAACAACCATTTGCAAGCATCCTCCAAAACTTTTGTCATTATGTGGTAAACTTGGGATTTATGACTAAGGCTTGAACCGGAATAAATGATAAACCTGAAAAAACTTCATGCAAAGTTTAATCAGTAGGTGGAGTGGGAAAATAATCCAGACGCCAAGATGACATGACTTGACAGAAATAGGAAACAGGTGGTTCAGTCTCAACAACTGTTACTGGAGATGGAAACCATAAGTTAATGAAAAGGCCAAACTGAAAACTCAGAAAGGAACTGATACAAATAAACATGGTAAATGCAGATATCTCAACGGAACAGGAGAAAAGAAACACAAAATCTTGACAAACTGCTTCCAAAAACTCAGACATAGAAGAGTTGAGTAATGTGACAGAAATTGTGGGATAGTAGGAAGCTGTCTCTAAGTGGGGGGGAATTACCACCTTAATCCACATAGAGTTAATGATTAGCCACCAATGCATCTTCAGATACTGTTTTATAAAATTTCCAAATGAGATACTAGGATTAAGTAAAATAATTAATCCCAACCAGAATAGCCCAAGATAAATAGCCTGGGAAAGCATCAGAGAGTTTTCAGAATAAAATTCAGGACATTGAGATACAAAAAGATTTTCAGCTTCAAAGACAGGTGGAACAACTCCGAGATTGGTAGGCATTGAATTAACATTGGGTGGTGTCAACAACAAAGTACCAACAGCTGGGCCCCATCTACCAGTAATGATTCTGCTGAGGATTAGATTTTAGGGGATGTAACACAACAACCCAACTACTGGATGCATTTCTTAAAATAAAATTAGACCAAGAGATAAGTGATTTTTATTGAGTAAATTTTGGGAGGACTCAACTCTTAGAGTTGAAACAGTGAAAATTATTCAATATATATCAAAAATTGCCCCCCCCCCCCCTTCCTTTTTTTTTGGGGTTTTTTTTCCCCTTTTTCCCATAATTTTTTTTTTCCCCCCCCTTTTTTTCCGGGTGGGTGGGGGAAATTTTTTTTTTTTCTTTTTTTTTATCCCCAATTAAAAAAAATTTTTTAAAGGTGAGACGGTCAAATCACTAAGCAATACCGCCTGGATCTTGAGCTCCTATTCCTTCTACATTTCCAAGTGATTACTTAGTCCAGGTTGCAAAGAACCCTTGTGTGATCAACTTCTGACAACCATGCTGATAAATAATCTCATATTGGGTGACCCTTAAATTACGTCAATTTATCAACGTCAACTTATGGGGGAATCAGATTTGATTGGCAAATTGGGGCAGTTGTAACACATTTTCAATCAACTGTTTCATTCATGTCCGTCAAATCAGTCAGTTTTGTTAAAGGTTTTCCAGCCTTTGGAGCTTTTCTACTTGGCCAAATAATTCCCAGAATTATGGAGCTTGCCGTGACAGGTACATTGAGTAGGAATCTTGCTCCCTACAGGATGGATTCCTAACAGTAGCATTCAAATGGTAGAGAACTATTGAAATTTAGGTCAATATTTGAGAAAAAAGGTCCATTTACTCTTTATTTCAGAATGAATATATCAAATATCTAATGTCATGGGATTATATCTTCTTTTTTGTGAATAATCTCTTGAGACCTGGCCCTCTGGAGTTCTTGATGTCAGGAGTGAGACATTGTTGCTTCAAAGTGGCACAGGAACTAGAGGCTTCTTCTTGAGAAAAACTATTGTCAGGATTCCCAGCTACTTTGTGATTTATATTGTTATTTTGGTTGGTGTCCTGGCTGGGTTTTTTCAGGTTCAACTTCTCATTAGCATATATCTTATTATTGGGTTTTACACATATTAATTTTGATAGAGACCTAATCATCCCAATGCAAGACACAGCATTAGTATATGTAGTAGATCCACAAGATGCTCTGGGGCCAGCTCCACTATTTTTAGTTTACCCCATATTTGTTTTATTTAGGACAGTAACTATTTTTTGTTGTTAGTGATAGAATAAAAATCCTCAACTTTGAATTTCAGCTGCAAATCTGATGGGCTTTGTGGTGTCAGATCAGCAAGGCCCAATAATTTAAATTGATTAATATGTTAGGTAACTGACCCTTTGCAGTATAATTTCTTTTTTATTCCTGAAAGTCCCTCACAGCCTTATGTAATTCCTAGCAGCAGACACAGCCAAGTAGGACACTGTCAGCTCCATCAGCAAGAGACTACCAAAAAACACCCTCACAAAAAAAACTCCAGTTTCCAGAGAAAAAAGAATTGGGGAAATCCTAGAGGCTGTAAATAAAAGAGGCTTTGAAGCCCCACTTTATATCCACTCTAAATCACTTCAGGACAAAATCCCTGCAACTACTATGTACTTTATGGGGATGCTTTAGAAGTCTTCCAGGTACACTCTGACAGCCCATTCTACAACCCAGTCAATCTCAAACCAAAATCAAACTGTGGTTCATCTGATTTCCAGAGGCTATCAAAGTGTGTCCTGGATTGAAGCCAGGGTTCAGCTGAGTTGTGATACCATACTTCAGGTGATAAAGCTCAGCAATAAGGGAACTAAACTGTACTTAGAGATGTTATAAACTATTTCATCAGTTTAAAAATAATTATTCTTGAATCTGCTGCATGAATCATGTCACAGCCCCTACTGGTATTCAACTGGACTCCCACAGGAGAAGCAGGCTGGGCCTGGAAGGCCATTCACATGATGGTGGTAATCCTGATAAGATAGCTTGCTGAAGTGGCCCAGGCTTGCCAACTTCTGGTGTTGGACACACCCTGATTAGCTAGCCCCAGCACTGTAATATAGACAAGCCCTAGTTTGCTGAAATCTTGGGCAGGAAGAGCATCTGGAAGGGGAGAAGTGTCTATAATCTCCTTAATAATTGTTGTAATCTGGCCTCTATAATGACCAGGAGGGAGATCCAGGTGGTGGGGGTGGTAGAACTCCAAGTCAAGGACGCAAGCAGGTGTACCCAAATTGATGGGAGGTGAACCAGGAAGGTAAAGAAGGTGTGGGAATATTATTGTGTTGATTCACATAAAGATGGTATCAGATTAATTATATTGGTACAAAAATAAAAAACTCCTACAATCAAATAATGAGTCCTGGGCATAAAAACGTTTATTCAGATGCTTTCAACAATGAGGAAGGCTTCCCTTCCTCATTACTTATAATTACTGGGAATAACTTATTCTCTAGTGCCACCAGAGGTTTGGTGATATTATATTCAGTGACATTAGCAAATTTTTTATAAACCTGTATGTTTAGGCATAGGAAGGGTTATGCATTGGTTGCTTCTTCATAGTGATGAGTTTGAATGCAGCCTGCCAAGATGCCACAACTATTAATATAACCCACAATAAATTGGTTACCCAATTGATTGATCAAGCAATTGCTTGTATAATTTTACATTTCCAAATATAATAGGGACCCAATTTTGTATTTGAAAATAATTTCAGGATTTTTTGGCATGTGAGCCTTGTGAACCCCTGGCCATTTGCAGTCATTAAGGGTGGTTTTCTTCTGTAAAGGCAATAGATAATTGTTTCTGCATGTTTTTTTGTATTGTGGCCAGGCATGCTAGCTGATTATCTTGGGTATTCTGGGCCCTGAAACATCATGGGATACAAGATGTACTGCAGTCACTCTGGGCTGCAACTAAATGAATTTAGATTTTTTATTTGAAAATTCCTTATATATGAATTTGAACCTCATATTCTCCTTATTGATACTGAAATAACTTTATGGTGGAAAAATATGTTTTTGAAAATTTGATTATTATTGTAATGGTAACAAGTCTCCCTAGAATCAATTAGACTGTAGTAATTGAGTGATAAATTTCATAGTCTGGATTAATCAGATGATGATAATGGATGTCTCTAAAATCAATTACTTAACCAGGCATATTAACCAATACCCTTAAATATGGCTAATGAGAATTTAATCATATTGCTGAAAGTTACTTGACTTTGTCAAGACAAAGGTTAATGTTAGCCAATGTAAACCCCTTAATATTGTCAGGAAGCCAGGCGTGAGTAGAGACATTGGGTGACTCAGGACAGGGTACCACCAAGTCAGTGGGTAATGCCCACCATAGAATGGGTGCCAACTTGATAACATGAGATAGGGACTGCCCTAGTAAGAGCAAAGGGCGTGAGTTGGGCACCATGGAGTCTGCCAAGCCTGTTAGAGTAATGTAGAGTACTCCAAACAGCTGAGTGGATGTGGTCTCAGCGGAGGCAGGTTCCATTGGGTGGTCAGGTTGTAGGGTTATAGGAACCAGGTAGGTGGGCATATTGTCAGGGATCCAATCTCAGGCGGCCAACTCATTGTTTACCGGGATTACTTGGGCCAGGTTTTTTGCAGGCAAAGCCCACAACAAGAGAGGAGAAAACTTGAAGAGGTAAGAGAAGGACTTCTTCACCCAGGACCACGGGCTGGCGGCAAAAATTATAGTGTCAATCACCCCTGTGAGGGTGATTTACATAATCCCAAACAGCTTGCCAGTGGGGTCAGTTGGGAGGTTGGGTGAGGAAGCAGGCATATGCTTGGGTGTCACAGGTGGTTCCATGTGGAACTCGTAAGCAGGAAGATAGTTGAATTTTCCTCTAAACAATTTGGGTGTTGAGAATATCCACGGGCCTTGATGGTTGTATCTAATTGCAGATTGAATGTGAGCCAAAGGATTGAGTTCCAGGATCTTTTCTGGGGTGTAATCTGCTGTGTTCTGAGGCGCGGCACAGAAACACAACAGGGAATCCTAACCTTAGTATCGGATTTGTGCTAAGTCTTGGGTAGATGGCAGGGAAGGCTATACAATTACCTTGAGGCCCTGGGTGAATAATCTCTACTAGTTGTGGCTAGAGAGAGGCACCAAAGTACTGTAAGACACAAAGATAAAAATGTTAATAGAACTTAATTTTTATTGGTGAATCAGAAATGTAATATATAGTGGTTTACAATACCACAAAACAATATCAGGATAGTAGGATCACTCGCCACAAGCATGAGTGGGGCAAGTGAGTTGTGCAGAGTCAGGAAACCAAAAAATTGTATTTCCTGGTTTGGATATAGACTCATTTCAAGAGGCAAAAGCAAAAGAGAGGGATTTTTCCTCAAAATAACCCAACAAAGGCAAAATCAAAACATGGTTAATAGCGGCATTCAGGACATTGCCCCCCTCTAGATTGGCCTTAGGGGGGTGATACTTGCAGAGTTACTTGGCATGTACTCAGGCAAACAGACGACCACTAGATAGGAGTTTCACAGTGTACTTGACCCCTTGCTTGAAGGTCACTTCCAGAGGGCCAACCCATAATGTATCCAGTTTGTGAGCACGTCCACCCACTCTATGCTGGTAGTAAAGATTATGGTCACCAATGTGGAACTCAGGCAAAGGGGAGCGTCCAGCATTATCAGGGGAGAGCTCAAGCATCTTAGTCTTTTATGCAGAGGTATAAGCAGTGGGCTGTATATCAATTATGCGGTTGACTAGGTTTTTGATATGGTTATCAGGATTCATGGCCTTATCAGAAGAGAGTAGGGGGCCCCAAGAGTGACAGAATGGTAGCCTTATGCCTATACAGCATAGCAAAGGGGGAATACCCGGTGACACAATGTTTTCTAAGGCAATACGCAAAGAGAACAGCAGGTAAGTATAAATCCCAGTTTGCAGCGTAAGAGTAGGTGAGCTTCCTCATGATAGAAACCAGTGTTGAATTTGCATGCTCAACTGCCCCATTAGTAGAAGGGTTGTAGGGGCAGAGAAGGACTGATGAGACCCCAAGGCCTCAACAACAGAGGTTACCAACTTGGCGTTAAAATTAGTCCCATTGTCAGATAGCAGCACTTGAGGGCAGCCATGACGGTAGAAAACATCCTGCAACAGGAAGGCAGAAGTTGTCTTAGCGGTGATGTCCTTAGTAGGGCAAGCTTCTACCCACTTGCTGAAATGATCAACAGCAATCAGGATAAATTGGCAACCAGAGCGGGAGCAGGGGAGAGGACCTACAGCATCAATGCTGACAGTGTGAAAGGCATGTTGAGGGGGGACTAATTTGAGCTCGTGGGAGGCAGCTCGCGGTCTCTGGAGCTGTCAGTTGTGGCAACTAGCTATGACATCAGGAATCAGCAGTTGAAGGTTTTCCTATATGTAATTCTTCTGAATCCAGTCAAAATTCTTGACAATGCCCCCATGCCTGGTCTCTTTATGAGCTTGCAGCACCAGCAAAAGGCAAATACTGGGTTGTACATAAGGCAGGTATTGATCTTGTACTTTCTTGAAGAGCTGATTGTCTCAAATGACTGTATCTTCAGATAGTTTGGACAAGGCCAATTAAACTTCCTCTGTCTTGCTTTACCAAGAGGAAGGATATCCAATTAGTTCATACAGTCAATCAGCTTCAGCAGGATGCAGAGTGAGGATGAGCATTCTGGATAAGCCATCAGCGTTCTGGTGCTGAATCCTGGGGCAATTGAGCACAGTGAATTCATAACCTTGCAGGCAGAGGGCCCATCTAACTAGCCGTCCTTCTGGCTCCTTAAGCTTTTGTAACCACTTAAGCAAAGCGTGGTCAGTGACAACCGTGAAATTGGTACCATAAACGTAGTGGCAGAACTGTTTGACTGCATGCAATACGGCAAGACACTTTTTTATCTGTGACACTGTAGTTCTTCTCATGCTTGTTTAGAACACAGGAAGTATAAGCCACAGGATGGTCCACACCTTTTTTCTAGTTGGGCCAAGATAGCCCCAACAGCAAGGTCACTAGCATCAGTGTACAGGATGAATGCCTTATCATAGTCAGGATACACCAGGATTGGGGCCTCTTTGAGTTTCTGTTTAAGGGTCTCAAAGGCCTGCTGCTGGCTAGCAGTCCATTTAAAAGGGACATTACGCAACAGCTGGACTAGGGGTTTACCAGTGCCGGCAAAGTTGAGGATGATTGCCTGTAGTAGCCCATCATACTCAGAAAGACTTATAACTCTTGCAGGTTGGTGGGTGGAAGCATTTTGTCAATGGCTTCAACCTTCTTGGTCATTGGGCGGATCCCTGTCTGGGTTACTTCATGGCCCAAGAATTCAAGACGCTCTTTGAAGAAAGAGCACTTAGATGGTTTTAGCTTGAGACCAGCTTCTCTAATCTTTATGAACACTTCTTTGAGATGATCCAGGTGATTGGTAAAGTTAGCGCTGAAAACCATTATATCATCTAAGTATACTAGGACACATTAAAGTTTCAAGTTGCAGAGGATGGAGTCCATGGCTTGTTGGAAGGTAGCCGGGGGCATTGCAGAGTCCCTGCAGCATGTGGGTAGGCTCAAACAGCCCTTCCTATGTAATGAGTGCGGCCTTTTGGCGGTCCTTGGGCAAAAGGTCAACTTGCCAGTATCCCAATGCCAGATCCATAGCAGAGAAGAACTTAGAATCTCCAAGACAGCAGAGAGCATCATCAATACGCAGCAAGGGATAAGAGTCCTTCTTGGTCAAAGAGTTCAATTGTCAATCATCCATCACTATGTGATGACCCCCATCCTTCTTCTTTAGGATGAGTAAGAGTGAAGCCCAAGGACTTTGGGAAGGGGCCAGTAGCCCAGCGTCTAACAGTTGTTTGAGCTCTTTAGACACCTGGGCGTCCTCCACGTGGCTGCGGCAATATGGTTTAGCGCAGGAGGGGGGAGCATCCCCAGTATCAATCTGATGGATAACGCCTTTGGCTAGGCTGTAGTTGGAACTGTCTTTGGCAAAGATTTCTGAAAATTGATCTAGCAAGTCAAGCACCTCCTTCTGCTGAACCTGGGATAGTTGCAGGAAGTCTTGCACAGTAAACAAAGATAGGACTTGGGGCTCGTCTTCTGGTAGGTTAAAGTCCTGAAATGTACCAAAGGGATGAAGGGAAAGGACATCAGGAGCATTAAGTAATTTGCCATAATAAACAACCTGCCCTCTAGATACATTTATGGGGAGAGCAGTTAAGTTGGTTACTATTAATTAAACAGGGTCCTTGTGGGAGACATCTAGGATTCCAGGACAGAGGTAAAGTATTTGCAACCTAGTGAGGGAGGAGATTACAACTCCAAGAAAGTTTGTTCAGGTAGCTCATACAATAGTTAGGAGTCTAAGATGGCTTGAGAGCCAGGCAGGATGGTTACAGCAGACGTGGCCAGGAGAGGGATCCCCTCAGACGCAGGACAAGCCATGGGTGGACACTTCATGTTGGAGGAGTGAGTACAGTATTTTAGAGTGAAAACAACAGTGGGGTGTTCTAAAGCACATGTCTTGAGGCACTTCCCAGGGACTTTAACTGACTCTTCAAAGATCAGAGGGACTTTGTAACCCAGAATAGAGAAGTAAACATCTTTCAAGTTGATGATCCCATTATATTTCCTAAGGAACTGGGTACCAACCAATAGATCATAGCTCTCATTCTCCAAGACAATAGCAGGAGCAGCTAAGAGAAGCTTGCCAAACCGCATGGGGAGAGCAGAATATAATTCTATGGCGCAAGTCATGGATAGCCCTGCTGTACCATACAATTGGTGATAATTAAGGTCAGGGGCAAGCTTGAGCTTCTTGACAAGCTTCAAGGAGACAACATTAACAGGAGAGCCAGTATCTAAGACAGCCTTGATTTTTACCTTCTGGATGGATATTTCCACACAAGTGGTAGTACAACCAAAGGGTGGGAGGACAGCCAGGATTTCTTGAGTCTCTGCTAGTTCTTTGTCCCACTTCTAAATCATGCATCTTAATCTCGGAAACTCCTTATAGACAGTTTGGAGGGGAAGAGAAACAGACACATTCTTGAATACAGTGTCAGCAACTTCAGCGGCTTTTTCTGATGACTCTACTATCATGGGGGAACTCTTTGCTTGAGTAAGGCATGGGCAAGAGACAACTTCCTTGGCCTCAGAAAAAGGCTTAGTAGTTGTTGTAGTCTTTCCTGATTGCAATTTATAGGGGACTGCAATGGTTTTGGGAACAGCCAGGACAGAGTACCCATATGCATTGGCGTTGTCTGTATCAGAATCATCCAGGTCAGAGTTGTCAGAGATATCATGGAACAATAGGAGGATAGGAGGAGCCTCATTATCAGCAGGCTCAGAGTCAGATATAGAGGGAGGGATTGAAAGGAACTGGGAAGAATTGTCAACCGAGAGCGTCTCTGCCTCTAGGTTGATTGCTCTTACCCTGCCTGCTCTTTTGGATCAGCCCCTTCAACCTGAGGGTTGGTACAGACTCGATAATGGTGGCCTATCTGGCCACAGTTGTGGCAACCTTGACGTCTAGGAAGATTTTGCAAGTTCATTGTAAGGATGCAGGGGCCACAGGAAGACAAACCAGAGTTATAGGTGGCTTGATTCTCCCGCACAACCGCTCCAGAGTGGGTAAGGTGCATATCCTGTAACAACGTCTTTATGATCTTCATGGAGGAAAGCATAGCTTTATGGGCTTTGAAATGAAGGCACAGAAGTTGGTTAAACTTTTGAGGGCTTGAGCGCAAGCCATGTAAGCTTTGTGAGCCGTCAGCTGCCTGTTTGTTATCAGTTGCTGTCCCTTCATGTAGAATCTGTCTGTGAATTCAGCTAGAGTCTCCTTGGGTTTGAAAGCAATGTGCATGAAGGCGTCCTTCGTCACTTATAAACTAAGATCACCACCAAATTTGTCAATCAGAAGCTGCTTCATATCTTCCCAAGTCTCAATGGTGGGCAGCTCAGGCACCACCACCTCTTGGTAGGTCGGGTGTAGACAGGTCAAAATATGTTCCTTTTTAACCTCATCTGATGCTTGTCTCATGGAAGTTTCATAGATGGTTAGGAAAGCTACAATAGTTGAGGTTTTAGGATTGAAGACTTGCTTAAAGGTAGGCTTGAAATGTGCTTCAGGAGTTGGGCCACCATTGTTGCTATCAAGTACATTTATGTGTGGGGAGAATTCTGCTTCAGATTTGGAGGGGGGTTGTCTAGCCCACAACTTTCAAACTCTTTCCTCAAGGGTAGTCAGGGTCTCAGCAGTGCTGGCACCCATATCATTAGCTATAGTGGTCTGTTGCTCAGTAACATCTAGGTGTTGGCCTTGGGATGTTACTACCGTGGAGAGCTCAGCCATTAAAGAAGTAAGGGATGGCCCCACAGAGAGGCAAGGGGTTTGAACCTGTTGTTTACTGAGTCAATCAATTCACTCATTTTTTGTATGTCTCTATCTAGCTCAGCATAGTCCCGTTTCAAATGATCCACCTCATTAGCTAGGACAATCAACTCCCTAGCGCATTGGATTTGGGGGGCTCCTGACAAGCCAGGGCAGCAGCCATCTTCATCAATAACTCCAACTGGACTTGCAGCAGTTGCCATTATTTTGCGTAGGGCAGCAACTTCCTGCTGTAGCTCAGCAACTTGAGTTGTCAAAGCAAGCACCTGCAGATCAGGCTGAGGCGCTTCAGTAGGGCAACCCTGACTACAGGTAGACGCATGTAGCTCTCAAATGGTATCCCATAGTCTCTGTGTGACGGATCCAGGTCCAACCAGTCCATCCCGCCATTATCCTGCCCTTGACTCTTATTGCCATTAACTTCCTTTGACAAAGCTTTGAGGAGCTTGGCAATAGAGGCAGCAGTGACAACTCTTTCTTGATCAAACTCTGCACTGAGCTCATTAAGGCCTTTAGCATCAAGGTCTGCCACTTTTTCTAGTTGATTGAAAGAGTAAGCGCTGAACGCATTGAGATGTTGTACAAGTTGTTTGAAGTTGGTAAGATAGGCATTCAGGGTGGAATTGACTTGGGAGCGCCAGGGCTGTTCCAGCTGGTAAAACTCATGTAGACGCTCTCTGAAATATTCAGGGATTGATTGGTGCATTTTCTCAATGGAATTAACCAAACAGGTTTGGGAGGTGACATAGTTGCGCTTATTGTCTGATATCAAGGAAAACAGGGAGTGAATCCACTGTTCATAGGCAGCAAACGGATCCCAGTGGTGGGTGACAGCTGCTTGTAGAGACAAGATTTCCTGAAAGTGGAGCCCTAACACCATTTGATGGTGGGCTAAGGCAGGCTGCACAAAGGATGACAGTAGGTGCTCAGCAGAGCCAGCTGCTGAGAGCAGATGCTGTGAAAATTGTGGAGCTAAAATCAATTTGTAGTATTCAGCCTGACTGAACTGCAACTGGAGGCAAGGGATGGCTCCTTCACAGGCTATCCCAAGGGCTACTGCCATGACTTGTTCTAAGTCAGGGGTACCCAAAGGGTAGGCCACTAGGCGGGGACCATTATCAAGGTTCAGCACAGTAGTGACAATATGCGGGTCTGTGATGTTTTCCTCAATAGGAGGACTGGTGATTTCAGGTGAAGTGGACTCTTGTATGAGAGGAGGCAAAGGACCTGAAAGTGTGGTTGTGAAAGGGATAACCAAGGGGCTTACAGTCCCTGTAGTGAGCACTATTTTGTTGTGTTCTGAGGCGTGGCACATACACACAACGGGGAATCCTAACCTTAGGATTGGATTTGTACTAAGTCTTGATTAGATGGCAGGGAGGCTATGTGATTCCCTTGAGGCCCTGGGTGAATAATCTCTACTAGTTGTGGCTAGAGAGAGGTGCCAAAGTACTGGAAGACACAAAGATAAAAATGTTAATAGAACTTAATTTTTATTGATGAATCAGAAAAGTAATATATAGTGGTTTACAATACCATAAAACAATATCAGGATGGTAGGATCACTCGCCACAAGCATGAGTGGGGCAAGTGAGTTGTGCAGAGTCAGGAAACCAAAAAATTGTATTTCCTGGTTTGGATATAGACTCATTTCAAGAGGCAAAAGCAAAAGAGAGGGATTTTTCCTCAAAATAACCCAACAAAGGCGAAATCAAAACATGGTGAATAGCGGCATTCACAACATAATCCCTATACTCAGGCTTTAGAGGGTACTTGGTGAAGTGGACAGAACCAACAGAAGTACCAGGAGGATGAAAATATGCAGGCAGAGGGGCAGGAGGGCCAGAAGATCTTGTACTGAATTGATAGAAGGCAAATACAAAATAAGGCAGTAGCTGTGTAAGCCAAAATAATATAACCAATATTCAAAAATGGCAATAAGGTTTGAGCACCAAATCTATAGGCATATATAGCATCCCACCTCCAAACTTAGTATTTTCCATAGGGCTTCATCAAAATATTGGGGAAAATGTGGGCGGGTGGCCAGGAGGCCCAGGTGCAGGAGCGGCAAAATGGCACCTTGGCTGGGTGTTCTCTCATTGGTTGGAATGTCCAAATTGGTCACTTGATTTTCTTGATTCTTTACTGTGGTCACAGGGTCAGGCCCAAAGCCCGTGTTTTCCTTTGGCAATTGAATTTGATTGGTTACCCAAGAGGACTTCAAGTTCATGAAGTTCACAGAGGGACTTTCTCTGCCTTCATTAGGCAAGTTGAGAAGCTCCTCCTCAGGCGCCACCACCTTCAAGCCTATGCTGGTATTCTGACTTTGGGACTTAGCAGAAGCCTCAGCTTGTGGGGGCTCAGTCCCAAGAAAACGCGGGCGGGCAGCCCGCAGGGTCACATGGTCAGGGTTCAAATCCTGTTCTAAGGCCCAGGTTTCAGGGGGGAAATAATTGTCATTCCTGACACAGATAATTGTACTTGTCTTTGAAAAATCTTGGCAGCCTCATGTACCAATTTCCTTTGCAGCCAATAGTTTCAGTCTCTCTAGTTGTTGTCAGGGGGTTGGCAAGTAGTATGTTCTACAAGTTGAACTTGGAGTGGTGGGGTTTGGAAGATATTCAGTGAAATGCACTAAGCCAAAGGGTGCTCCAGGGAGACAGTTTAGCACCAGTAATGGGTCAGCAGGTTAGTCTCTAGAGAAGGCAGGTGCATTGATGTCTACTTGACTAGAGTTGAGATGGAAAATCACTAAACCTAAATAGGGTAGAATTTGCTGGAACCAGATGTTCATAGATCTTTATTATCAAAAATGACAATATGGTCATCCCCATACCGCTGGGTTTTTATACCATATTATTTTGCTTCTTCAATTTTTGTGGACTTCTGATATGTGGGCCTTTTGCTGGTGGGGTGTGGAACTTGGGACAGGGGTTCAAGGGCGGCAATTTTGGTTTGGCTAGCTCTGGAAAACAGATGTGGTTGTGTTTTTCCCGCCACTTCATTTCTCTACATTGCCTGAGTTAGCCAATTGTATTGCTACTTCTAGGCTGGGAACTGGTAGCAGCTGGTGCTTAATGGCAGGGCCAGTATAAGGCCTTGTCTTAACCTCCTTTAGGCAAGCCACAACCTCTGTGTAGGTCTGGGACCTCGGTGGCACAAGGCTGGCAGCAATCTGGTGACTATTTGGGGAATCTCCTTTAACAAGATGGCGGGTTGCAGAGTAATTCAACAACTTGAGCCTGTGACTCAACAGATTGGTGGATCCCTGTCCATCTTTGTTGACACAAGTAATCTTCAGAGGCCCAGGGTTTCATCCCAGGGTTTTTAATACAATTATTTAAATGTCAGTTGTGATACCTGGTGGGCTGTTGGGTCTCTGTCCATCCTGGTTGGCGCCAGGTATCTTTTGAGGCCCAGGTTTTGACTCAACTGGCAGGCTGGCAGGTCCCTGTCCATCCTAGTTGATGAAAGTCATCTTCAGAGGGCCAGGGTTTGATTCCAGGTTTTTCAGTACAAGTATTGAAATTTTATTCTTGACACATATAGTCAATTCTTTTTCACTATAGTTGGGATGCACCTGATCTCTATGATCTACCAATTTGTGCCCTGATCAAATCCAGGGATCAGCTGGGTTGGGAAATATGCTTCAGGTGAGCAATTTCATCATAAAAGAAATTGTGCTGAGCCTGAAATTTTGAAAGATCCTCTAAAAGTTTTAACACAAACATCTGTATATCTCCTGCATAAACCATTGCATCTGCATATTTTAGCCCATCTTTGGGTTGGTAAAGCTCTTACAATGACTCCATAAACTCACCTCAGAGAAACTATTTTCCTTTAAGTAAAATATTAACACCTTTTGTAATCTTTAACTAATCCACATATGATTATTGACTATGATTTAACAGCTGTCAGAGCTGCTTAAACTGATCCGCTTGATCAGGGTTAGGGTAAGAAATCATGGGAGAAACCTCTATATTATTAAATGATAAACTTGTGAGAAGGTTCATTATTATTCTTTATTAAGCCTTAGAATAAATATCCCTTTAAAACCTTCTATTTTTGCATATTTACTATATTCTTACAGTTTCTATCAGGGATCCACTCATTTGGGAGCTTCTCTTTGATGGAATGGAAGAGAGCTCCCAAGTTGAATTTGACTAGAGTGACCCAACTGAAATCAAAATCATCAACATATGTAGTTGATATCCTAGCAATCTGAATCTCCCCAAAAAGAGAGTGAAGTGGTTTAACAAGTAGTAAATAATGGTATAGCCCAGGACCAACTATGGTGCCTGGGTGTGGATAATAGGAGGGAAGCATGCAGTTTCAGCATATGGAGCATGGCAGCGGCAAGGACCAAAGCAATACCAAATGGAGTCTTCATATTTATCATTAAGAGTTGGATCTTGAGTCTCAAAGTTCATGTTAGCTTGACAATATCCCAGAAACACACAGAAAACCCACACTAGGAGGAAGGGTTTCATGCTGTTGGAGAAGAACACAATTTTCTACTAATCAATTAAAATTTGAGAATATAGAATTTATTTTAATGGTGAGAGGAATGAAATTGCTGGAGCAATTTGCTCTTGAAAGGATTATCAGCTTATATAATGAGGGAAGTGTGGTGAAGAAGTATGGTGTTTACCCTGAAATCCTGCACAGTTTGGTGGTGAAGTAGTGCTTTGCAAGACTGCAGCAAGCTGCAGCCTTCAGAGCAGAAGAAAGTAAGGCTTGGATTATCTGGTAGGATGCAGATAAATGGGTTATTTTGTGCTGGCATGATTGGGCTTCTTGAATGTAAGGCATCTCTGAGGCTTGGTTGATTTTCCTGAACTGATTGTTTTTTATAATCCCCTGGCCATTGATTGGTATCTGTAGTACATTTACTTTTAAGTTGATTGATTGGTTGGTTTTATGCTTGGATGGGTTGTAGAGCCCTGGCTGATTAATAATTCATTAATATCATTTACGCTGTTGCTAATTGATTTTGACCTGGACAATTTTGAATTAGCTTTAGAATTTATATTAAAACTTGTGTTTTTGCTTTTGCTTTTAGAATCCAAGTGTATATACTTTATGTGTTTGTTTTTAATTTCAACTATGTTTTTGTATTGAGTTTGTTAATTGTTTTAAATTTCATAGCAGATTCTAGGTCCACATTTTTAAATGCAGATTCATCACTTGAAATCTTATGATTTTTGCTGATTGTTTGAACATAATTTCCCGTTTCTTCTGTGAAAGGGATGGATTTCCTTACAGGGCCACCCAAAAATTTAACAAAACTCAAATGTTAAGAAGCTACTATTTCGGCCTAAGCAGCCAAGAGCCAGAAGCTAATCAGAGCTGGGCTGAAGCATCCCTGGGTGATTTAATTTGAATATGTGTACCATTAATATGTAGATTTTGACTTTTGTACAAGATTTGTTTCAGAATTTTATTGGGGGTTTCATCATCTAGAGTATTCAATCCAGATTTTTATTATCATTATTAAAGTAATCAAAAGCTAAATACATCTAATTACTCATATTTTCATGCAAAGGGTTTATTAGATTTCTATATTTATTCTACTTATTTCCCTCTACTGAGATAATCACTTTAATTACTTCCTCTTGGGAAATTATTTTTTACCAATAAATGACTCAGCTATTAATAGGGCTGTGATGGATTGAAAATGTGGTAATTATGGAAGATGTTGTAATTGTTGCATCCAAGCTGTCCCCTTTTCGTTTTTGGATTCTCTCATGTCAGGGGAATCTGGTTTTTAAAAAAAATGGTTGCTGATGCCTAAATTTTTCCAAAAAATGCCAAATTATATATATATATATATTTTAATTTTTGAATCAGAATTGCTTTTGAACTCTTATGTTTTATCATTTTAAATTTTGAAAGAAAAAATTCTATATTTTTTATTTTAAAAAAATCCAAAAAAACATCCTCCTGTGGATGTGTAAGGCTACAATTCCGGAAAAATTGTAGCCAAAAAGATTTTCTGGAATTGTTTCTGAATCTTAAACAGTTGGCTGCTTTTTTTTATAAAGCAGCCACTATTTCAGATCCACCACAGTCTTAACTATTAAGTAAAAGGTGGCCCTAGAACACACATGCATATTTCACTGGAATCAACCCCTCAAATATCCAGAGTGATCCTCTCTCTCAAGACTAGGGCTGCTTCGGCTAAGCCCCGGGCAGCCGCGACCAGCTTCTGGCTCTGGGTTACTCCCATCAAAGATTTATTTTAAATTGTTCAAATATACTACAATTTCGTTTTAGCTATAGCTGCCTTTAGCCGGAAGTCAGCCGGGGCTGAGCCGAAGCATCCCTACTCAAGACCATGATCTGCATGGACAGTTTGTAGCATACCAACAGCTATTTAAAGCTCTTCTATTTCAATAAATATATCAATATTTTCTAAATCTTCCCCTTATTTGTATTATATACTTATAAGATGTATATACTCGACAATGCCAACATATGATTTTGCACTATATGCTACTTATAGGTTTTAAATTCATTAGAGTCGAGTAATTGAATCAGAATCGACTCTTCTGGAATTGGATTCACTTAATCTTGTGAAATAAAATAGTTTCCCTTTCCTCGCTTCAAAATCTAGCTTATAAATTGCTTTAGGAAAATATGTCGAAATAGTTCAACTTAAACCTTATATGGATGGAAACTGCTTCACTCCAAGCAACAGCCTTTTTATCCAATTTAGTTTAAATTATTATAAAGGACCGATTCATTGGTCAGCTAGAAAGAAAAAAGGATTTGGATGGGTTAAAGACAAACAAGCATAAATATTCGGTTTGATATAGGTTAAATTAAATAATCTTAAAGGATAAGCCATACGTAAATCGAGCTTGAAATAACCCCTGAAAAATCCCACAAGCCCAATCCAAATTTAGTCTGAACGAGTCCGGAGCACTGTCAATTACAATCGTTAGCATGAGTGTGTACAACTATTCAGACTCCGTCTGTATTAGCTGAAGAACGAGTGCGAAACCATTCTCGTAAGGGTGGCAACGTTTTTTTTTTCCGCTGTGGACTTTTTGGTCCTTGTATGGTGGGGATTTTGTACCGTTGCTATAGATGTTAAATACAAAACAACCAATGCTTAATTCTAAGATATGTCTAAAGGTCTTTTACTAAATCGCTAAAACAACATTCGGAGAGATAATGTACAACGGATACAATAAGGCTTCTCCTTAATTCTAACAACAGTTTCTTGTACAAATTACTATTAAATCAATTAGTATTATACTATTGATTCTTGTTCTTAAAAGGCTTTGCGGAAATTAAGTATAACTATAACAAAGTGATGAAATAAACATTTGTAGATAATAAACAGTACCTAAGTGCTAACAACACTTAACAATGTCTAAACTTTCATTTTTATTAAGACCAGAATAAATAGTCAAAGCCAAATCTTTCTTCTATAGGGTAATTAAAGCAGATGTTGCAACATCTTTGATTACTCCCTCTTGGGGAATTAATGCCCGAGCAACTCACCAAATGGTTCACTGATTGATAATTAAGTTGGTGGCACTACTACTGTAAATTCAGAACCTAAACGTGAAAATGCGGGATTGTCAAATCCTTGGTCCAAATTTTGAATCACTCTTGCAGGATGGTCCTTTTTTAATTAAATTAATTTTTTGTATTGTCATTTGAATTTTTAAAAATTTGGAAACTCATAGACACTTTGCAAAGTTCAAGTTGAACTGCATATTTCCAATGGACAAAATGAATTAACTGGAATCAGATTTGAAGCGCTCAAATCCATCAACCATTTTCATTAAGTTTACTGTGTTTTTGAAATTGCGGGATTGTCAAATCCATGAACCAAATTCCAAATCACTTTTGAACGCCACTAGTAAACTCAAATAATAATTGTGGGGAACTGGAATCCAAATTTAATATACAGTAAGCACACTAGGAAACACCAACCCAAATCAAGAAGCTCTACCATGACTAAAATCAAACTAAAAATTCAATCTCAATAACCATGTTTAGACATAAAAAGTTATTAAACTTTAAAATTATCCAAACCCAGAAAGTATACAATATTATACACTTCAAATTACAGATATAGAAATTCTGTTACTATTAAAGGCTGGATCAAGAGAAAATAACTACTCACAACCAAACTAAAAACCCAAATAAATACATATTTATGTCGAGGGTCTGGATGTACAAGTATTCCAGCGCCTGCCATCACACCTAACATACAGTCATCGCCCAATTTGGTGCCTTTCCAATATACTGTTTGACATACTGGAAATGGCAACAAACCAATATCACATGACTGTCCAGGTATCCAATGACTTGAACCCATCCAGCACATGACCAGCCCCTGGGTTTGGTCCAACTAATATTCCTGCCACAGCTAAACCTATATAAGTCTAAAGTATCATCCAATAAAATATACTTCTTCTCCTCCTACTTTTATATTTGAAGCTTCCCCCAAAAGGCGCTCCTTACCACTGGTAGCACTACGGTTTTTGACCACACCAATGAAAGAGAAAATGACTGACCAAAACCCGCCCATCTTTGCCCACATACTCAACCAGGCCACATCCCAGGAGACCTGGAAAATGTACTTCTGCACCCACAACATTGACAAAGATATTCCTAGGGGATGCACCATATTTGAAGGTCTGTTTATGCCCAAAGCATGCACCAAGATTATTCAATACAGTTGCTCTCTGCAACCACAAACAAATGCACAACCACCTATCACAGGTGAAGTTGCCAACACCAAATACATTGGTATTGGCAAGTTCTTTGGTAAAAACAAAGAAAACATCATCAACTGGCTAGACCACACAGCCGCTAAACTCCGTGCCAGCCACATCCTCATGAGAAATGGGTCCAGGAAGCCAGCAAGCGCCTATACGAGGCCACAGCTAACTGGTTTGCCACCTGGGTTGGCTCACAAACCAACGACCAGCTTGACAACTGGGAAGAGTTCAAAGCTGACATCACCCACAATTTCTGCGTCGCCGAATCTCTTCAAGACATTGCAATACAGCTCAGTGACCTTCCTCAAAAGTCCACTATTGCAGCCTACGCCAACAAATTTAAAGAAATACATTGCAATATCCAAAACCCAGTGCAAGCTGACAACATACACACCAGAGCATCATTCATCAACAGAATGAAACCCTCTGTTGCTGCCCTCATCTGACCAGAAGCAAATACCTCCATGCCCGCGCTCATTGCTGAAGCCAAGCGTGCTGAAAAACGCGCCAACATGGAATATGCTGCACACAACGGCAACCACTCCTCAAACAACAATGGCAGAGAAAATGCCAATGGCAATAAACGCCAAAATACCAACCATAACAACGGCAACTCCAATAGTAACAATGGCAATTTATAGCTAAAGCGCAAACCACTCCTGTCCCAAGAAAGAGGACACTGCCAAAGTTAACAACGCTGAAGTAACAATCCACTACAAATCTGATCCCACATTCTCTGACCTCAAAGGTCTCAAAACAGAGGAACAGGGAAAAGAGGAGGGGGAACAGGCTTAAGTGCCCCTGTCTCCCCCCAACATGACAAGAAGAAGTAAAAAAGCACAAACTTTGCTACTCACATCCCCCGTGTCCTGCAATCCTCCATTTTTATGAACATAAAAATTAAAGATCACTCCTAACTTCTTGTCTATCCATGCACTTATAAATCTCATACACATAAAATTCTATTTGACTCTGGTGCACAACACACTATGGTTAGCAAACCATTTGTAACCAAGTACAAAATACCAGTTGTCATATCCAACTTCAAATATGCTAGAATGGCAGAAAAATCAAAAAATTTACTCAAAGGCAAAACAACTCCCTTCAGAATTGACCTCTAAGGCATACAAATGTCCATAAAATGACTTGTCATGAACAACATAAACTACAACATTGTAGCAGGCATGGACTGGTTCACCCAAGTGAACCCCAGCGTATGTTGGAAAACAAAAACCATGACAATAAAACGCAATGGAGTCAATTTCAACATTCTCAAAGAACCCAACAACCTAATTCTAAGAGATACAGTATTTGTCCAAGTCATAAATCAAGATGACTCTGAACGTCTAACTAAATACAGTACCCTCCACATAATGAGGTACTCCAAATTTAATAATATACAAACACAAAATATCCAATGCCCAGAACTTGCGGCACTCCTATATGAATACACTCATGTATTTAAGGAAGAACTCACAGAGTTACCCCCAAACAAGAGGTCAAACATGGCATTGACTTATGCAAAGCCATTCCCAAACCTGCACCCCTCTACAGACTCTCCCCCATGGAGACCCAAACACTTAAAGCCCACATCAAGGACAACTTAGCCAAGGGATTCATTTGCCCGTCTGAATCCCCGTGGGGGGCAGCGGTTTTCTTTGTAAAGAAAAAAGAAGGATCTCTTTACTTAGTTACTGACTACAGAGCACTAAACACAAGTAAAGTAAAGAATAAAAATACCCACTGCCCCTCATTGAAGACCTATTTGCAAGGCTCTCTGGAGCAAAAAAATTCTCAAAAATTGACCTCACATCTGGTTACAACCAAGTTGAAGTCAAAGAGAAAGACATACCAAAGACCGCGTTCTGCACACAATTTTGGTCATTTGAATGTAAAGTAATGAACTTTGGGATGACCAACACTCCTGCAACGTTTGTCATCATGATGAACCAAGCGCTAAACAGCCTCTCAAACACATTATGTTACCTTGACAACATCATCATATTTTCAAAAACAAAAGAGGAACACCTCACGCATGTCCGCAAGACACTCAATCAACTCGCAAAGCACAAACTATACATTAAAGCCTAGTAAGTGTCAATTTATGGAAAATGAACTCTTGTTCTTGGGCCACATTGTCTCTGACAGTGGCATCAAAGCAGACCCAGATAAAATAAAAGCCATAAATAACATTCAACGCCCCACCTCTGTGAAACAAGTTAGATGCTTTCTTGGTATGGTAGCTTACCTAAGGAAATACATCAAAGACTGCGGAAAGCTCACCGCATCAATCACTGACCTAACCAAAAGTAATGCCAAAAAGAAATTCATCTGGACTCCAGAATGCAACAAGAATTTCCAGCTATCAAAACAAGCTTTGATCAAAGCACCAATCTTGCAATACCCTAATAACAACGGGTGCTACAAGCTTGAGTCAGACGCTAGTGACACTGCCATTGGCGCAGTCCTACACATCTGCCAGCCAGGGCAGCAAGACTTCCTGTCAGTATGTTATGAAAGCAGAAAACTAACAAACACTGAGAAGAGATACCCAATACATGACAAAGAATTGCTAGCAATATACCACACATGCAAGAAATGGAGATGTTACCTTGAAGGACACTTAAACGTCCGAGTGCTAACTGACCACAAATCCTCAATCTATTTCAAAACTCAGAATGCACTCACACAGCGCCAAACCAAATGGATGTACTTGCTGGAACAGCTTAACCTGGACACCCAATACAAAAAGGGGGCAGAGCTGGTCACAGCCAATGCTCTCTCTAGGCTATGCCAGCCAATAGAGGATCACCCTGACCACTTGGACCCTGACTGGCCCAATCTATACAACACTGAGTACAAGAAAAAGGGAAAGGACCCCTCCACACATCAACTAACCCACAATACACTAGTAAGGAATGAAAAACACTTCCACATATCAAATGGCACAGTATACCAAATCATCAAAGATAAACACATTCCATACATCCCACTTGCACAAAGAGTTGACACTGTACTAAGACACCATTGCCTGCTAGGACACACAAAGGCTAACAACCTATATCTCACACTGAAAGAGATAGTATGGTGGCCCAACCTGAAGCAAGACATAATTGATGTTCTAAAAAAGTGTACAGTATGTGAAAAATATGCCAGCACCAAGGCACCACAGCCAACAGTTAACCCAGTACCTGACCCTGAACCATTTAAGGTTTGGGGACTGGACGTAGTGGGACCCTTCCCAGAAACCAAAACAAATCAATGTTTCCTAATTGTAGCCATCAACTTTGCCACAAGTTGGCCCATCTTCTGGGCAACAAAAGATCACAAGGCGGAAACAATAAATTGATTCATCAATAAAGCAATCATAGCAGACTACGGCACTCCAGACTACATCATAACAGATGGAGCAAAGGAGCTAACAGGCCACGTAGTAAACAACAATCTAAAAACAAAAAACATCAAACACTCCACAAACTCGCCCTACAGGCCACAGGCTAACAGCAGAGTTGAATGCCTTAACAGCAGCCTTATCAGAACCCTGGAGAAAATAATGGATGGCAAAGCCAAAGACACATGGCCGCTATACGTGAAACATGCATTACTAGTATCCCAGGTTTGTACCAATCAAGGGACAGGCTACTCACCGTTTGAACTAACATACAGGTACAAGCCAGAAATAGTCACTCACAATAACCAGCCATATGTAAAGATCCCCCCGGGGAAACCTCCCACAGTAGAACAGAAACCAGCTCTACAACACATAAACCTCAAAGCCAAACTGGCTGAAATAAAGAGACTCAAAACTCAAAAGGTAACCTCAACAGAGGACCCACTCCCCATCAACTCCCCCATCTGGGTCCTAGCCAGGAACAGAAAGAAACTAGACTCAGTACACAGGGGACCAGGAAGAATCATCAGATACCAACCAGACAGGAACACTTGCCTGGTTAAGTTCCAGGGTGCCAAAGAACCCATTACTAAAAAGTACTACAGATCTTGCCTCCGCCCTAGCAAAGGGAAACACTCGACCCAGTTGGTGCCCACTAGCAAACAACTCCAGGAACATCAGGCGGCAGCTGTCAAGACAAAGCCCCCTCCTGATATACCCAAGTAACCCCTTAAGGGAGGGGTGTGTCAAGGGTCTGGATGTACAAGTATTTTGGCGCCTGCCATCACACCTAACATCCAGTCATTGCCCAATTTAGTGCCTTTCCAATATACTGTTTGACATACTGGAAATGGCAAAAAACCAATATCACATGACTGTCCAGGTATCCAATGACTTGAACCCATCCAGCACATGACCAGCCCCTGGGTTTGGTCCAACTAATATCCCTGCCACAGCTAAACCTATATAAGTCTAAAGTATCATCCAATAAAATATACTTCTTCTCCTCCTACTTTTATATTTGAAGCTTCCCCAAAAAGGCGCTCCTTACCATTTAATCTAAAAAATATTTTTTTATTTTATTTTTATGGACCAACAATCACATTCCCAACCAGCTCCTGCACCAGCCCACAGGGCAGCCTGTCCACAAGGGTGTCCCAGAGGGTCCAAGAACAGACCCAGAACACATAATTGAGGGGAGTAATGTCAACACAGGCCTCCCAAGGTGTCATCACCAGTCAACCACCTCCCACATCCCAAGCCAGAGCACACAGCCTGAATCCCAGACAGAAGCCGCTCTGAAGGCCTGTCACCAAAGTCTCCTATAACAGGGTCACCAGTAACAATGAGGTTACTTACCCCTCTACTGTGTACCCAGTAGTCACCCAGCCCCGCACTCTGGATCCAAGAGTTGCCACTTTCTTCCCCCGTGTTTTTGATACTTCATATGAGCCATTGGCTGCAACTGAGGAGCCATCTGCGCCTGTGATGTATGCCACTATTGACGGCGCCAGCACAACCAAGTGTGATCCCACCTTCTACAAAAAGGTCCTCATCCCCTGTGGCAATATCAGGCACCCACCCACTTGAAAGTAATCTCACAAGGTGATGAATGATTTCAGAGGGATTTATACCAGTTATCAATGAGCCTACAGGCAGGGACACCATACCAAGATGGAAGAGTTCATCAACTAAGCAATAGCAGCCTAAGAGCGGATTGAAACAGCCAAGGAAGAAGTATGCTCCTAGGTAACAAGAGGAAGGCAGAGGCCAATGGGTGAAAGACTTGTGGTTTGACAATCTTGTGTACAGACTTGTAGTTCTGAGGCTCTTCCTTCCAAGGAGGGTTGTGGGACAAGGGTGTAGCAGTATACCATACTCCTGGGATTACCTGGCTCTAAGAGCTATCTAAGAATTGAGTTTTGGGAGAAGTGCCAGAGTCTGCATGCAAACTTATTGAAACACTGGCAAATACATCCGGCAACAAGACCATCCAATAGATCCATTTATACCCAAGAGACTCCATAAAAGAAGTCCTGGGTAATCTCATGGTTAGGATAAGGAAAGGTTTATTCCAAGCTAAGAATGGACAATAATTCACTTGGGGAGAATGAAGACTTTATTGATTGAACAAGTAGTAGATCATAAACTACCAGCATTATATAGCATGGAAGCTAAATGATAGTCTGGAGATGAAATAAAGGAGATCAATCTCTTGGGGATGAAATTGGGGAAATTTAGAGTAAAACTGGAGATCCTAGGAAGTTGGAATTTAAACTAGAATTGTTTGCATTACTGAAATAATACACTGACCTCAGGGACATTAAAGCATTAATTGCTTTAAAGCAATTTGCCTCTCTGACAAAAGAGAACAGGAAAATCCAGCTATTCCCCAGTTAAACCTGGGGAAGGAGAACAAGAAACAACAACAGAGCCAAAAGCCAACGGACAAGCCAGAGTAAAAACAGGGTTCAAATGGTTGTAATTGTCATCAAATTGATTAAAAGAATCCATTGGAAGGATCAGCTTAAAACCTGATTGGCTGGAATCAAGTTCAAAAGGTAAAAATTTGCTTTTTATGGCTTTATTAATCATTCTATTAGAGAAAAGAGTGTCTAGACAAGAAGAAGACCCGGGTTCAAATCCCGTTGACATTATTACAGGTTCTGGAGGCAATTCTGAGCCCACATCAACAGGTAATAAAGAGCAGCCACTACCAACTAACCTATTGCTTTTAGGAGACCCAATAGAACCCAAAAGAGGGAACATTTCTTCTCCTCTGCCAAGGAATAAATTGTTGTCAGGAAAGGCATTACTGACAGTCAAGCCTGCTAGCCAGGATGCTGCAGTACCTGCCAAGGTCTGGTGTTGGTTAGCAGATAGTGAGCGTGAATCTATCCACAACTGCTTGAATGGGGGAATGACAGTTTGGGATATTGTGTCCTGATTTGGTGTCACAACCAGATATACTGACAACCTCAACGCCAAATATGGCAACACCGTAAAAATTGGCAAAACCACCAAGGCTTTGCAGCAGCCAAAAATCCTTTAGCCTATACATATGGGACATTATTTTTCTTGTTATGCCTAGGCGCCAGATTGGTTATTTTATAACTTAATCACATTATTCATATTCAAATTATTCAGAAAGAGTAAAATACAATCAATCCCAAATATTTAATTGATCTTGGGCTTGGGTGATTTTTTAAAAAATAATTCATTGATTTTATAATTGAAAATTGCAACTTATAGTACTACTGAAAATATCTTAAGTGCTACTACAAACCAAAAATATTTATGATGAGTTGCATGGGAGAGTAATAGCAGCCCCAAAGCTATAAATGCTATTACCCTATCTTTGGCTCATCATAAATATTCTTAGTTTGTTTCAGAAAAAAAGGTTGTTGTTTTTGAAAGACTGATAACTCTATTTAAAATACACCCTCTAGTAAGCTGCCCTACTTCATGAACTTGCCCCAATACACTACTAGCATCTTCTGATATTTTTGTTTCTCTGGTATCATCACGTGATTTCAAATGATAAAATATCTCAGAATATTCTGAGAAGCTTTCAAATGTTAAAGGTGAAGTATATAACTTCCCATCTTTCATCAAATATGAAAGATTAATGTGCAGATTTTTAACTTCAAGCTCTCTTTTTATAGGCCTAAATTTCCTTTCATAAATATAAAAAATACTTTTTGGGAAACAATTGAACCAGTTAAAGCTGAATTGTATAATTCTTTTCTTCTTTCTTCTTTCTCACAAATATTTTTTAGATCATTAATGTTGTTAATATAAAGTACATTTTCTTTTTCCTTTAAAATTTTTGATATTACACCAAAGTGACCATCAACAATGCTTTTTCCATGGCATTCAACAAAACGGTTATATTTTATGGAACCCTTAATATATTTAGGTGCCTCTTTAAATAAGTAATATAAAAACTCATATGATCTAAAATGATTTCCATTATCTGTCCATACTTTTATATTTTTTATTTTTTTAAATCTATCTAATTTAAGAAGACTTATTAGACATTCACCTGAAAATAAAGAATCATGTGATAATATTTGAGACAAAAAATCATGATATTCATATTTAATTTTATTGTTTTCTTTAAAAACTAATGCAAACCCTAATAATGAGATTGGTTTTTTTGAATAAAAACAATTATTGGTCTCAATTGGACCACCTCCAACCTTTAAGTTTTCTTTATAATCTATAACTACAACACAAGACTCATCATCTAGTTCATTAATATCTTTTTTATATTCACAATTTTGATGAACATAAAAGTCTTGGTGCTGATTAATAGTCTTTAAGTCATTGTCTATAAATTCTGGTAATGGTAAGTTTTTACTTTCACATTCTTCCTTCTTTTTTTCTAGTGAATTTTTTAAATTACAAATATTGCACATATCGGTTTGTTTTTTACTTTTTATTATATTTTTAGGGATTAATTTATAGTAAGTGGAAATTGAAACTGAAATTTCATTTTTTATTTTCATATTTTCATATATTTCTTTTTTTGTTTTAAGTAGAGAGTATTTAATTTCAGTTGAGTAATTACTCATCTCTTTTTCTATATCTTTATAAATTTTTTCAGGCACTTTTTTTGTAAACTGGCTTGTTTCAAAAGAATTTTCCAGCAATTTTTTAATTATTTTTTTAGTTATTTCTTTTTTTAATGAATAGTTATTATTTTTTTGGCTTTTTTTGTTTAAGCTTACATTTTTATTTTTATTTATTTTTCTTGAGTATTCAAACTCACTTTTAGTTATATTAAACCCCATATCATTAAGCTCTTTTAAAGAGTAACTGGAAGTAACCAGAGATCGCAAGGCTGGGAGATGTTTTTGGGGGAGAAGATTTCATGAGATCCTTTAAGTTTTCAATGAACTCATTGCCTTTTTGATTTTGAATAGTTGGCAGGAACTGAGCTTTCCCAAATTCAGTTTGAGTAAGGAAGTGCTTGATGAAATTATCAAGATCATCACCAGCAATAAAGAGGAATGCCTTTTTTAACATTGCAATTCTCTCTCTTTTTGTTGAAGCTCCCAAGGAAAAAAAGGGTAGCATGGAAGAAGTAAATTTAACTGAGGACATGGTAGTATTTTGAATCTGTAATTAGGTCAGATCTTTGATGTGTGCCTTAATGATGGAGTAGTTATGATCAGAATGTGGTCTTTGAATTGGGTTATTTGGATTAGAAGCTTTGTGGTACTTTAGCTCTTATATACCAAGCTAAATGACACCATTCTGAAAGAAATGGTGTGATAGCTTTTATTATAGTTTGAACTTGAATTTATGTTTGCAGAAATTAATTAAATACCCAGTTTTCATGCACAAGTGATATATGTGAAGCAGCTAAGCATTATTATTACATCATATCCTCTTTGTAATCAATGCAAATCAATTAAAATGATGTATTCAGTTAATTGTAACTCTTCCGCATATTTTTAAATGATAAAATATTAAAGAATTCCATTTAAAGAATGCTCAATTTGAGGTTCGAAGCTCACTTGAACCTTAAAATCAATCTAAACAGTGATAAAAACATCCTAACTTCAAACTATCATAAAATCCTAGAGAATTGAGCTTTTTAAATAAAATAAAATGCGAAAATAAAGCTCTCAATCTTATCTTTAATTTCGTCAAATAAAAAACATCTGTTGTGTATTCAAAAAAGAGTATTTATTAGCTTTGAAGTGATCTACTTTATATCATTAGATATAATCATATAATAAAATCTGGATTATGCTCTTTTAAATTACTTTCGCTTTAATATTGAGCATAGTATACATATTAAAATTTTTACACCAATAGAAAGATAAGATTCTTAGCTTCATTTTGATAGTTTACAGTGTGAAAAAATATTAATTTTTCATTGAGTTATTAATGTTTTAAATATAAATTGTGTAATTAGTTACTTTTTCAAAATCGAACTGTGTTATGCTGCGACTTGAGCAGCATGTGCATTAGAAAATGGCCTAATCTCTAAAATAATGACCCATATTGACGCAATCAAGCAGTGGTTACCAAGGATTGCCACTTGGACACGCTTGCTGTCCAATCAATATTGGTCACAGAGTCCAGGCTTTTGGTTTCAAGAATCCTTGTTTACAAGACCATTTTTGAGTTGGGCTTCTCTTGGAAAGTACTGGGAGGTTTTCCGTATAACATAGGGCTGTGTCAGATTTCAAGAGAATCTTCTCAAAGAAGATTCTCTTGAAATTGTTTTATTTTTGAGCAAATCCGGAAGTTCAACTTCCAGATTTTTTTTAAAATTAAAAATTATATTTTCTTTTTGCTTCTCTCTTAAAAAATTTAAAACAATAAATTTAAAAATAAATTCATTTCAAAAAAGTTTTTATTTTTAAAAATTTATATTTTTTCTGGCCCAGCCAGAAAACAGAAGGCCTTTTGAGGCCTTCTTTTTTTATGAAATTTTGGATTCCCCTAGCATAGGAGAATCCAAAAGAAGTAGACAGGAAAGGGCAAACGGGGCAATTACAGCAAATGCCGTAATTGTCCCTTTTCTGGGCCAACACAGCCCTAGTATAACAGGAACAGCAACAAAACAAATGAGGATTGACACATTTATGCCAAGACCTATGTGACTCTCAAGAAGACTGGAAATTTCCAAATCCTTTACATTGACAAATTGTCATTTTCCTCCTCACTCAGGTCTAGGCATGGGTGGGTCAATAAGAGATCCAAGGGTGGTGTAGCACATCGTGCAGATGTCTGTTCCCAGACATATTCAATGATAGCACTTCTTGGTCCTCGCAGTTTGGATCAATTCCAGATGACCAAGGGTTCCCACAATAGCGGGACATTCCTTGATTTTCTCTGAACTATCAAGGAGTATCTATGGATTATTTATTGCAGTACAACCAATGTTGTAAATTGCGCCATTAATGCTATTTCAATATGGCCTTCAAATATTGATATGTGCAAAGATTTAGTCGGTTTTGCTTTTGATTTTGGGAATTCCTTGCCTTCTGTAAATGGGTCTGGTTCAATATCCACCCATTCTGGATTATCATACCTGTCTGTGACTGATCCTGGTATGACCTCATCCCAACGTGACTCCTTTTGCCACTCTGTCTTCCTATTGAGTGATCACCGCCTCTTGTCAAATATTTAAAGTAGAATCATTACTCCTAATAAAGACAAGTTTATCCACATTTGCGTTGGCTTTTATAATCCTCAAGATTTTCCTGTCCTTTCTGCCAAAAGGACTTTTACATCTCGTTTTCCAGGAAATTAAGATATATGCCCTTAATTTTGCCCTGAAGGCTAACCCAAGGCTAGCTTCAAACCTCAAATCTTTTGTTATAAAGATTTCCTGCCGTATTCTCCTGGATGTTGTCCCCTGGAGCTGAACACAACAAAATGGTGCTCACTACAGGGGCTGCAAGCCCCTTGGTTACCCTGTTCCCATGCACATTCTCTGGTCCCTCTCCCTTTGTTTCCAAAGTATCAGATCAACCTAAAGTTTCTATTCCCCCTCTAGAAGAAGACATTACCAATGCTCCTGCAAATCCTATGGTATTGGTTCTGTCTCCCGGGCCCTTGTGGGCCCCTCTCCTGCTTTCTCTTTCAACTATGAGCAAGCCTGTGCTGCCACCCGCTCCCTTCTTCATTCTGGCACGGTAGCCATGCACTCTATCCCTGGCCTCTGTCCCGGGTACGCCTCCAAAGACCTGTACTCCTTCCTTTTGGACTTTGGTCTCCCCCGCGTTAATGGAATCCATGGATACTATTGGCGTGTTGGTTAACCAGTTCATCCAACCTGCCCTAGTTCACCATCAACTTGCCTTGGGATCCCAGAATTAACTGTTAGATGCTGTAGCCTCCGCCGTCTCAAATAACCACACTCAAAATATGGCCTACCAAGAATGGTCACACAGTCTCTTTGCTTGTATATCTGACAACCAGCACAACTTGTTGGCGTCACAGAAGTATTTAACCACCTCCCTGAACTCCCTTTGTTCCTTGCTCCCTGGATACATAAATAATCAACTATGCAAATTGGATGAATATCAGGCAGCCTGGCATGAGCAAATTGAGGCTTTTCTGCTTAACCATCAGCAGGATTTTGAGACTCTGGTTAGTGAAGTCAATCAATTCAGGGAGCATGTCAACTTGCAACTTGAATTGATAGGAGCTCATGTCAATACTTGGGGCTGCCACCTGCAGCATCAATATGGTCTAGATAAGGCTGCACTAGGCGACACTCTATACCAAGTGCAAAATTATGTGGATGACCGGGTGGCCTTGTTGTGTTCTGAGGCGCGGCACAGACACACAACAGGAAATCCTAACCTTAGGATTGGATTTGTACTAAGTAATGGTTAGATAAAAGGGAAGGTAAATGCATTTACCTTGTGGCCC